>JAMKQA010003971.1:0-16584 GCA_024699735.1 Posidonia australis
ATTTCTACCAATAGCAGCAACAGAATAGCAGCAACTTCTCAGAGTCAACAAGACAGAAGAACAGATGTTGACAATAACTGGAACCAGATGGAATATCCTAAACAAGGAAGCTAGAGGAAGAAAGATGTCCCCTACAACCACAAGCTCCGACCCTGCCTCCTCCTTTTATAGCAGTAAAGGGAGGTAGGTGAACAGGTGCGTGGATGAACGGATGTGTGGATGAACAGACGCGTGGATGCACAGAGCAGATGCGAGTGGAAGAACAGACGCGCGGATGCGCGGAGCAGACGCGAGCGGAAGCGCAGACGAGCGGACGTGCGGAGCAGACGCGAGCGGAAGAACGGATGCGAGGACGTGCGGAGCAGACGCGAGCAGAAGCGCAGACGAGCAAATGCGAGCGGAAGCGCAGACGAGCGGACGCGATGGAGAAACTCTGATCATTCACGAATGAGCTCCCCACGTCCACCAAACTTCTGCGATCTAGAAGAGCGAGTAAAAAACCCACGTCTTGAACAGTGCCTCCAAAATCTGAGTTTTTTTTTTCTTTTAGAACATATATTCAAGTCATTTCTACACCTTTTATCTCAACGTGGTGATGTCGCTGGGGGAGTACAATTTGGCATAGAGGTATCTACGGTCTGTCGAGTTGACACTGAATAGTAGAGAGTTCGACGTTAGCCTGATCGTGATGGCCATGCAGGAGTACGATGTGATACTCGGCATGGATTGGTTGGCGCAGCAGTCCGCTTTGATCAACTGTGCTCGGAGGAGAGTTTATTTTGGGTCTTCTAAGGATGGATCTTTCTTTGTGAAAGGTAGATGTCAGGATGAGCCTAAGCTTGTCATATTTCAACTATGAAGTCTCATAAGTCTTTAGTCATGGGTTGTGTGGGATATCTAGTTAGTATTTACCTCCACTTCTCCTGTGTTGGGTGTTTACAATATTTCTGTGGTGTGTGAATATCCTGATGTCTTTCCAGACGATTTGCCTGGTAAGCCACCTCACAGGGAAGTAGAGTTCTCGATCGATCTGATCCCTGGTTCTGGTGCTGTGTCGAAGCATCCTTATCGCATGGCATCAGCGGAATTGCAAGAGCTCAATACTCAATTGCAGGAGTTGCTGGACAAGGGGTTTTTCAGGCTGAGTGTGTCACCGTGGAGAGCTCCTATCTTGTTCGTCTGCAAGAAGGATGGTTCGCTCCGACTGTGTATATATTATCGAATGTTGAACCAGATTACGGTGAAGAACAAGTATCCCCTGCCCTACTTTGATGACCTGCTTGACCAGTGGCAGTCTGCATCGATGTTCTCGAAGATTGATTTGAGGTCAGGGTACACTTGCCAAAACACACAAAACAAAGCACATATGTGTGACCACTCAAAGTGGTCACCCAGCACACACATCCCACCTAAGACAACTCGACATACCATGTCGAGGAAGCAGGTGTAGCTACATCACAAGCACACAAGTAGACATGGAAATTGGGCTGGGCCCAGCACGGTCTAGGCCCATGTATCCCAGAAATGGATTGGACCGGCCATGCCGGGCCCACGTGCTAGGCCCGTAGAGTAGGTCCATTTTGGTTCGTAAATTAGACTGGGCTGGGTCGACCTGGAAATTAAAAAGAAAAAAACAAACAAACCAGAAACATCGTGGGTCGTGGGCCGGCCTAGCTTAGCCCGACCCAGCCCACCAATGAGCCATGGGCCATGCTAGGCCCATGACTTGTCAACAAAGGCCCGGCCTAACTCTGTCCAGGCCCGGTCGGGCCTTTGTTTTTTTGGGTCGGTCCGGATTCCATCTCTATACACAAGCACAGGCATCCCCACCTTGATGTCGCAACACCAAAACCAGGCAATTCACTATTGCCTAACAAGTAGCAAAACCTCAATATCATGTCTTTAGAACCTTTCTTTCTCATTTCCTTTCAAAACCATATGCATGTACTTTTTAAAATCCTTTTATGCACACTTGAGAAGGCTGCTTTTGTCGACTTAAGTCCAAAACCACTCAAAACACACAATCTAGTCCCACACACTCTCTAGGTGAACCAAACAACTCACGATGTCTGCACACTTCTACAGCATCCAGGCACCCACAACAATAACCACAAAACAAGCATAGAGTCTCTACTCTACGTAGTACAGTCTAATCTAGACCAAAATAGCCACACCAAAGTCTCAGCGCCTCTACTCCCAAAACCACAGTCTACTCTAGACAAAAACTAAGGGGCTACTACTCCCAAAGCATTACACCTCAACTAGGCGCAACACCAGAGCCACCTCTAGGCTAGAGCTTGATTTCCTGAATCAAGACACAACAAAAATCATAAGCACATCAATGTGTCAAGCTGCTTGGTGCCAAGCATTCAACACTGGCCAGAAGCAGTCCACCGTGGAGCTACCACGATATCTGCACTGCCACGGACAACCACCTAGTGGAGGAGTCTGTCCGTCTCAGCGTCTTTCCACCTGAAGGAGTCTCAAAGGTTAACCACACACCAAGAAAGTTTGCTTACCCTACTCCTGGGTGAGTTGTTCTCTCTTAAGACAAACCACAAGGTACACCCACTTGGCGTCGTACATAGTGCTCTAACCCTTGGAGACTCCAACCTCCTAGGCTCAACCAGCACCTATACGATGCCTTAGTACCCGTAACAACCAAGGTATCACGTTCAGCTACGTAGGAGTCTCATTCCTCTCGAGTTCGTTGTGACGATACCTCTAGCTATAGATGATATCCTGGGTCTTTGGCACTCGGGACAACACCTCCCGGATAGCACCTCGACTCGTAAATCTCAGCCTTGACCTCGTGAACGATGATCAAGGAGTGTCACACCTCTAGGATTCGACGAGCACTTGCTTCAGCCTCTTGGTCTCAAGCACTAACAAAAAACCATGAAAAACTTTTTTCAAAACTACTTGCAAACTGATGCATTTCTCAATCCCAAAATCTTTTGGAAAATCATTTTGAAAACTATTAAATATCCTTCCAAAATCTCACAAAAACACTGTGCTCAAAAGTAACACGAAAATTGAAACCAAAACCCCAACTCAAAGCACTACCTCGACAACTCTTCTGTCAAGCCTAGAAAGTCACACTAAGCGCACTTAGAACACTAAGTTATTGTGCCAAAGTGTCTGACGCCTACTAGCTTGTTTATCACATGGGCCACAGTCAGCTCAGTGTCAAACACCCAACCGTGCCACTGAATTTATAATTCAGCGCACCATGCCAAACTATACCTCAATTGTAATCCTAGGGTTAAATATCAATCCTAATGTCCATCTAAGTCATTAAAGGGAGAACCTAGTAATTCTAAGTTCTATAATCTTTTATTATATCCATTGTCCAAGTAGGGTCTTGCTAGTCTCTTTTAGGCAATCTCTAGGCCATCTCTAATGATTATCCCAATCATTTATGGATCACTAAGTTTTGTACATCACCAAAACATTATTTAACAACGTTACAACTATGAAAACCCAAACTAAGACTCAAGGTAGCACCCTAATCGGCAACCTTGTTGCACTATCAGGTGTGTCAGTTGGGCACACCTTCCAGGTGCGCCAGCATGGTATGCCTCCCAGGTGCACCTCGTGTTCTGTTTTAGGTTTAGAGCTCAGAGCTCCGAACTTAACTTAGCTGGTATCCTTCCAATGCTCTAATCTAGTTTATACTCTATAGAACTCAAAAAACAAGATACCAAACTGAAGGAAATCACACAAGCAACACCATGGAATAGAAATCATCCAAATCCATGCACCATAGCTCAAGAAATCATCGAAAAATACTTTAGATGAATAGTATAAATCAAGATTAAATTTTTGAAACTAAAAATCACATAAGTAGCCAAAATTCACATTCTACGTACCAGACTGAGGAACTCGCCAAGCTCGACAGTTCGGGACAGAATTCACTGGAATCCTCACTTGTGGCTTGAGAAATTCAAGAAAAAGAGTAAAAACACTATTCACATAAAAACACAAAGTCGTTATAAATGGCTCATAAAATCCCCAAAGATCACCATAAATTCTTTAAGCATCCTTTTACAACCAATGCACACTAACATGCCCCTATGCATTGAATTGAGCAAGAAAGGAAATTTTACACGGGGTGTGTACCTTGAACGAATGGTTGACCTTCTTCCTCTTCCTTCTATAGCCACTATCATCTGGTCTTCTCCTCCTCCTCGTGGAGGCGACGTGGCGGTGAGCTTCTCCTCCAGCCACCTCTCCCTCAACCCTCTCTTGTCTCCTCCTCATTCTCCCCTTCTCTCTGTGTTGTGTAGGAGAAGGGTGAAGTGATGAAGATGAAGGAGAGTGGGGCCTATAGGGAGAGAGAGAGAAAAATGATAAAATTTTATTAAAATATCTAGCCAAAAATGCTAATCTAGGTTTGAATTGTTACAGCGTAACCCCTTTAAAGGAATTTCACCCTCGAAATTCTCGAGGCGAAATACCAAGGGCACCAAATTAAGACATCCAATCCATGAACCAAGACAATCGGCACAACGGTGCCACCAAAAATTCACAACCTAGAGGAGAAATCTACGCTTCACAAAGCCATTTCATCCTACTTAAGTCCAAAGTGACACAAAGGACTCCGCTCTCCTTGAGTCCAAGCATTGCCAAATCCTTGGTTGAAGCCCCTTTTATGCACCAAAATCTCCACCCAAAGGCTCCAAAATAGTGTCCTCCAAGGTTACAAAGCATCCTAAGCACCTCTAGTGACACACAAAATAACAAGTTGACCAGGTGCAACCAACTCTCGCTATGCTTTCGCTACGCCACTCTAATGCACATCCTAATCAAAACCACACCAAACGCCAAACCACCTGCTCAGCAACACCTCCTATCACCTTGGAAACCTCCTCTGAACCAAGGTACGTGGGGAAATCTGGCCATTGAGACACAACAAAGCTTTGCATAGGTCTAGAGTGCACCAATAGATCAACAAACCTTAGTGCTATCTGCCTTCAAGAACTGCTTCCTAGATTGGCACTCCATTAGATTCAGTGCACAACTTCCACTATGGCCAACACCAATCACATGGGTGGATAGTTCTTCCTGTGGTTCTCCCAACTAGTAAGAACCACAAATCACTATGTTGCCTCACGACAATTGGAACTTATCCTAACCCAAAAGGACATTGGTGGAACTCGTCATGACTCGCTACTACGAGAGCCTTACAAGTTTAGACGTGAGACCGCCAAAACACACTTAAAACACTTATTAAGAGTGAAGCTCACGTCAAAGGATACTACAATCCAAAGTCTAGGCCATAAGAACCATTATTTCTAGTGAATCACCATGCCAACGGTAAGGACCACTCGGGAGTCAAACTCAAATGAATCTTTAATCCAAAACAACTCCCAACAGAAGTGTTCGAACCAACATAAGTTGTTCCTCCTTCCTGGTGGACCTACTCATGGTGCGACTATCTCTAAGGTGCCACTACTAGACACTCGAGTGTAGTTCAATGAACTAGGAAGTAACCTCTTGGAGGGAAACATCTGGGATTACACCCAATAGCTTGACCTACGGTGCCACCAAACGAGATGGGTAGCAAACACCACTTGACTCATCCCATCTTAGCCGTAAAAGCACCCAAAACCCCAAATACAACCATAGGACAAGGGAGATCTCCACCGATCAAGAAGCACCACGCCATTCGACCCACAAGCAAATAAGAAAATCAACAACAGGACACCCCAAGGAAATATTGGAGAAATGAATCTCCACCGCCCAAGCGGCACCATGCCATTCGAGCCACAACCAACCAAGCCAAATAGGGTACCCCAAATAGCATGCAACCAGCAACACACTAGACTAGGCTACTCCTCAGACAAGCCCCAAACAAAATGCATGACACGACCATGAGACACCAATGCACGACTCCATGTACACCTCTTCTTAGATAACCCTATCCTCAAACAGAGTGTCTGGAAGAAACCACACAAACTTGGGGCCTCATCAGAGCCACCCAAAACAACAACACCTGTCTAGGGACTTACCAAGTCACCTAAAGCAACAAAACACACATCTGAGGACCCACCAAGTCACCTAGAACAACAACACATCAGGGGCCCCACCAAGTCATCTAGAACAATAGCAACATATTTAGGGAACAACTGAGTCTCCTAGAAACCACAACAACCATCTAGGGACCCACTAAGTCACCTAGACACCACAACAACTATCTGGGGAGTCACTAAGTGACCCAGAAACCACAACAACTATCTAGGGACCTACTAAGTCACCCAGAGACCACAACAAGCAGCTAGAGACCCATTACGTCATCTAGAAACCACAACTATTTAGGGACCCACTAAGTCACCCAGAAATCACAACAACTATATAGAGACCTAGTAAGTCACCTAGAGACCACAACAACCATGTAGAGACCCACTAAGTCACCCAAAAACCAAAGGAGGATGGAATTCTAAACATCCATTGCACCCACCAGAAAGCAACAACAACAACCACACATTTGGGAAGTCTCATGCTTCACCCAAATGCGACAATAAGAGGACGGAGCTATAGGCATCCTCCCATGACACCAACAACCTAGATAGACGATAGACAATGACCATAGACAACCACCAACAACAAATATGAGCAAAACAAACAATAAACAATCAGAGCAAACAATCACAAACAACCCACAACAGCAACAATCGTGGAGGGCACACCAGAGGCAAACAATTGTTGCCCTCTGTCCTCCATAACGAAGCACCAAACATCTCAACAGTGGGTGGTGGCTAACCCCTTTAAAGGGAAACACGTCCTCTAGAAAAAAATGTGGGGTGCCTAACCCGCTTAAGGAACTAGGCACCTCCTTTGCCACACCCTACTCCCCTCGTAGGTGAAGCACCACAAACAGACCAGTACCAACTGCAAACATGAGCAACCTCTAGGCAACACGACCTGTCTGGCCTCATACATCGCAAGGTCCCTTACCCTTCCAACCAACATAGAATCTCACCTAGAAACAACTGTCACCGCACCCACAAGCAACACGATGCCTAATCCACGCAAACTCATGGACAACACCACACCATGCTCCACGGAGTTGAGGAACTCTTGTGAATCGCTCTACTTGAGCAAATGTCGCTTCACACTTCGCTCCCACACTGCTACCTCAAAGGTAACTCCACACAAATTGGTGATCTCAAGATCCAACCAACGAGGAAAACTTCCAACAAGGATTCGATGTCTATCTCAACAGTGAATACAGACCGTCACTACGCTAAGTTTCTCATGATCCTTCACACATCAGCTTCGCCAAAACGGGAGTCGGAGTCGAAGACACTCCTCAACACCACAATCTAGAAAAACAAGAAAATCGTAAAAATCAAGGTGCAAAAATGCATGACATGCAATCCTACAGAGTCACTTTACCAGACTTCCCTAGGCTAGTGCTCCTAGGTAGACCTAAGCTCTACTACTAACTGTAACAACCTCAAAGTCGCTGTCACACAACCTAGCTATAATTTTTCATATTATTATTATTATCTTACAATTACACCAATTATGTAATTAAATTTAACTACACTTAGTAGAAGCAGAACTAGTAAACAACAGAAAGTAAAACTAACTTAAGGATTCACTGGAATCCCCGATGTGTGGCAGTGTGATCCCTCTTATATGCATTAGCAACCAACATCTACTATCCGACAACTTTCAAAACACATAAAACAAAGTACACATGAGTGACCACTAAAAATAGTAACCTTGCACACACCTCACCTAAGACAACTCGACAAACCAAGCCAAGGAAGCAGGTGTAACTACACCACAAGTACACAAGCATAGGCATCCCCACCTAAATAACGCAACACCAAAACCAAGCAATCCATTATTGCCCAACAAGTAGCAAAATCTCAAAACCATGCCTTTAGAAACATTTCTTCTCTTTTCCTTTCAAAACTATATACATGTACTTTTTAAAATTCTTTTGTGCACGCTTCAGAAGGCTACTCTTGCTGAAACAAGCCTAAAACCACTCAAAACACACAACTTGGTCCCACACACTCTTTGGTTGACCAGATAACTCATGGTATCTGCACACTTGTAAAGCATCCAGGCACCCACAATAGCAACCAAAAAAAAAAACACAGAGCCTCTCCATTGCACAATACGGTCCCCTCTGGACCAAAATGGCCACATCAAAGCCTCGGTGCCTCTGCTCCTAAAACCACGGTCTACTCTAGACCAAAATTAAGGAACTATTGCTCCAAAAGCACTATACCTCAACTAGACACAACACCACGACCACCTCTAGGTTAGAACCTGATTTCCTGAATTAGGACACAGCAAAAATCACAAGCACAACAATGTGTCAAGCTACCTGGCACCAAGCAGTCAACACTGCCTACAAGCACTCCATCGCGAAGCTACCACGATGTCTGCAAACTGATGCATTTCTCATTCCCAAGACCTTTTGGAAAATCATTAAATATCCTTCCAAACATCTCACAAAATTTTGTGCCCAAAAGCAACTTGAAAACTGAAACCAAAACCACAACTCAAAGCATTACCTCGACAGCTCTTCTGTCAAGTCTAGAAAGTCACACCAAATGCACTCAGAACACTAGGTTATGGTGCGAAAGTGTCTGACGCCTACTGGATTGTGTCTCACATGGGCCACTATCAGCTCAGTGTCACACACCCAACCGTGTCACTGAATATCTTATTCAGTGCACCACGTCAAACCATACCTCAATTGCAATCCTAGGGTTAAATTAAACCCTAATGTCCATCTAAGCTATTAAAGGGAGAACCTAGTAATTCTAATTTCTATAATCTTTTATTATATCCATTGCCCAAGTAGGGTCTTGCTAGAGTCTTTTAGGCAATCCCGAGGCCATCTCTAATGATTATCCTAATAATTTATGAATCACCAAGTTATGTACATCACCAAAACATTATTTAGCAGGGTCACAACTATGAACACTCAAACTAACACTCAAGGAAGCACCCTAATTGGCAACCTAGTTGCACAGTCAGGTGTGCCAGTTAGGTGTGTCTTCAAGGTACACCAGCATGGTGCACCTTCAAGGTGCGCCTGGTGCTCTTTTTTTGAGCTGTGTACCCTATTCAGCCGGTGCCCTTCCAATGCTTTAATCTAGTCTATGCTCTACAGAACTTAGCAAACAAAATACTAAACTGAAGGAAATCACACAAGCAACACCATGGAATAGAAATCATCCAATTTTATGCATCACAACTCGAGAAATCACAAAAAAAACACTTTAGATGAATAGTATAAACCAAGATTAAATTTTTGACACTACAAATCAATACGCAACCAAAAATCACATTCTACATTCTAGACTAAAGAACTCGCTGAGTTCGACAGTTCAAGACAGAATTCATGAGAGTCCATCACCCGTGGCTTGAGAAATTCAAGAAAAAAAGTCGAAAATAGTATTCACCCCAAAAACACAGAGTCGTTATCAATGCCTCATAAAATCCCCAAAGATCACCATAAATTCTCCAAGCATCCATTTACAACCAATGCAAACTAACATGCCCCTATGCATTGAATTGAGCAAGAAAAGAAATTCAACAAGGGGTGTGTACCTTGAACGAATGGCCGGTCGTCTTCCTCTTCCTTCTTCAGCCACAAACATATGGTCTTCTCCTCTTCCTCGCGATGGCGACGTAATGGTGAGCTCCTCCTCCAGCCACCTCTCCCTTAGCCCTCTCTTGTCTCCTCATTCTTTCCCTCTCTCTGTCTTGTGTAGGAGAAGAAGAAGAAGAAGAAGAAGAAGAAGAAGAAGAAGAAGAAGAAGAAGAAGAAGAAGAAGAAGAAGAAGCAGAAGCAGAAGGAGAAGGACTCGTACAAACAAGGACCAGTCGCTCGAGCACGCGCATGAGACCAAACCAACCAGTCGCTCGAGCACGCGAATAAACCTCCACGACCCTGGAGAAGCTCCCAAACTTCCATGAGGGTCAGTATAACACCAAAACTACTTAGCACCAAAACAGACCAGAACCCACATTACAGGCATAGAATGCTGCTAGACTTGCGTTTTACAAGAAACGTAGAGAACTCAACGGTTAATGACTTAAAATTCCATTAAATTATCTGGCCAAAAATGTTAATTCAAGTCTAGGTCATTACACTGGGTGAAGGAAGTATTTTCTTCCAATTATTCATTTTTCCCTTTTACATAATCATTTGCATTCATAATATAACTCATGGCATATGCTTGCGGGGAGACCTCCTAGTTAGTATTAGATTTGTTTATTCATGCAATTTATTTCCTGTTAATACTTTTTATTGTACTTAGACTAATTTAGAGTTATATTCTTGTTGTTTATTTTGAAGTGAAGAAGATTACAAATCACGAGAAAGTCGTTGGGCAGCATCCAATTGCTAACCCAGTGCACTGAGAACCAGCATCAACAAATCCACATCAACTCCCACAAGGTGCCTTGTCAACCGATGAAGACAACTTAACAAGTGGCGATCACAAAGGGCGTCGAAGTGAGTGGACACGATGACGATCCCCATCAACACACGCAAAGTCCCGTGCAATGTAAGGTTTCTTCCCCTTTGTTTTCATTTTTCTTAGATTTAGGTGTAGTTCTTGGTCTGGGATTCGTTTGCTTAGGGTTTCACGGTAATTTGACCTTTATTTGTTTTTTTATATAATGAAAACCATCCTGAGTTTTGCATTTCCCATATTATAGGCATTGATTCTTGTGGCATGAGAGGCGGCAACACATATCGATGCCACATTTATAAGCAACGTGAATTGATCAAGATTTTTCACTATAGATCAGTTGCTTTTTTGTTGTTTACATTGTTTTTCTTTTAGATCTACAGTATCCTATAATGAAAAGAAATAATATCATGTCCACTTGATTTTAGATTTTTAACGGTTTCTAGTTTGTTTCTTTTCCACTAATAGGGTGGAAACTATTTGTATTACAATAAAGTTAGAGTTCTTTGAGGACCCTTTTCTAGTCAGAAGAAATAAGGCAAGTGAACCAGGCCAGCGCAAGTCGCTCTCCCATGTTCTATTTGGTTGTAATTACTAGATAGAGAACTTAAGGTGTGCTAGGGGCATGTTTCTAACTCCATCTTTCTCCTTGAGTCAGTAATATATCATTGTAGATACTTTAGACATTATTGTTCTTTGTTTATTTAATGTTTTTTGTGGTTTGCTAGGATTCAATCCTAAGGACAAAATCCTGAGCTATGGGTCCCTCTATAGAGAGACAAACCCACAACCTAGGTCTTCTTTGTAGACCTCCCAAAGGTCTAAGAGTGGTACTGAAGAAGATAAAAATCTCATTGTGTAACCCTAGAACCCTGAAGGAAAAGCCTATACCCCTTGCTAGAGGAACCTAAATAGGCTAAGTGAACATAGGTTAATTAATCTATTAATTAACTATTTTAACAATTAAAATATGCATTCTATGTGAAACATTGTTTTATTAGTTAGCTTGTTAGGCGTTTGATTTGTCTAGGATAGACCTCGACTGTTGGAATAGACAGGCAACCTAGCCTCCTATCAGATCGGTGCCATTGTCTGCTGCCTGCTTGATCGGCGATGAGTCTCGACACCATCCCCAAAGGCGACGTCAGCTAGATGACATTTTGGGTGCCTTGTTTGCAGGGCAGCTTGATTTGTGCAATAATAGGTTACAGGGACTTCTCAGAACAGTGTCCTTGGGTCATTCTTTACTTTATTAAATAAGTTGTAAACATTCTTCTTTGTATTTTTATTGCATTCAAGTTTGTAAGACACTTGTAATAGGTTATAAGTAGGATTGTAAAAGAGTTTGTAATTCTTCCCTAGAACTTGTAATATCTTGAGAAGAAGGTCAACAAGAGAAGGCTAAACCATGTCATCAGAAATGCACTATTTGTACATGGACTTGGTAGTCACAGCTTCTCTGACACAAGTAAGTGGCTCCACCGGTCAATGTGGGTCTCTCTTCAATGCCCCAACATCATACAGAGGCCAACCTTATGAACAAAGTGGAGGAGGGATAAGTAATGCCCAATCACGGAGTACCCTTTTGTCAACCAATGCACACTCATTACCTCAATCTATGGCCCATCTTAACTACTATAGTCCTTAGATCACCAAGGCCCAATAGCCTCACCTCTTATAGCAAATACACATACAGTGCCACCAAGTCCAACCATCAATTTCCCAACACATGGCCCATTGACACAATCCTCGAGGCCATACCCCATAACTCTGGCCTATTCTTTTGTCCATCAAATGGTCCAATCCCCATAGAGTCATCACTTACACCATTACCTTGGGGCAACTCTATCGCTAGCCATGTAGTCCTCATCCTATACACTAGCTCAGCCCTCCTTCCCTCCTCAACATGGTACCTCTCTACACCAACAACAATCCCATCAATTCCATCGGTACCAAGGCCAACGACAAACAACCATTGCAAGCGTCGATGTTAAAAGAATGATTGTGGATGTACTAGTAGAGGTAAGGGTTAAATCCAAGGCACCGATCGACTTTGACACATCTAGATTTGCTCCTTTCATTTAGCTATCGGGATTCAAAATATCCAAGACACCAAAGTATTATGGGACAGGCGATCCATAGAATCATCTAGCTACAATCACCATGGATGCGCTACCCTATTAACATGATAATGGGCTAACCGTTTACCAGTTTTTCAAGAGCCTAGAAGGAGAAGCACTGAGGTGATTCAACACATTCACCGCATATGACCTCAGTGACTTCAGGTTTGTGTTGGAAAAATTCTTGCAACGATATGTACACTGCATCCAACACAAGCCCACCATTGGAGACCTCTACACCGAAAAGATGAAACTTGAGGAGCACTTCGCAACCTTCGCAAGTTGATGAAGGGACATGGTGGCTAGATCTGAATGTCACATCCTTGAAGGTCAAGTAGTCGAAGTCATCACCCGTACTGCAACTGAAGCACTTAAAGCAGGCCTACTCATGGGTGACTTCCAAACATACTCTCAGCTGTACGATTGTGCCACAAGGGTCCTCTGCAATAAAGAGGATCTATCATTCATACAGTATGAAGAAAGGGGTAAGAAAAAGACTGTGGATTACACACTTGAGGGCATCACTGGTGATATGGCCCAACTTACAACTTGACACTAGGGGCAGTTAGCACAATATCAGGGTCAACCATATCAATACTAGGATTCACTAGTCTAGCACTAGGGGCAACTAATTTAGCCCTAGTACCAACTAGGGCAATGCTAGGTTCAACCAACGCAATAACTAGTTCAACGATGGCCCCAATGATATCAACAACAGTAGCTACCCCAATACCAGTAGCCTTTGAACTACCAGTGAACACCTAATAGGGGTAACAATAGAGGCAGAGGACTTACCACGCCATTCCTCCACCATAGAGCTATTAGAGACGAAACTACCCACCACTTATAGAACCACTCACCGATGTCTTCAGAATATTGGTGGAAAATGGAGATTTGTAGCTTCTAGCTTTGACTTCAAATGCTCCAAATGCAGACTTGTTGAAGTACTATCCATTGTGGATACAGGATTTCGGATGAAGCACACATTTCAAAGGAAGCACACATTCTACATGCCTTGATGCATTTTTCCACCTTGCTTTTGTTCCTTTTGTTATTTTCAACTCCTTCACTCCACGGATGATGGAGTCGGTGTGATCGCCACTCTCAGTTTGCTTTCGTCAGCCCTCAAGACGCCTAAGGAGATGTATATATTATAGGTTTAGCTACACTAGGACAATGCTAGCGCTACCTAAGGGTGTCCATACTGATGAGTTTTTTCATCCTCTTCTCTTCCTTACAGAATAATAAAAAAAGAACACAGATTAATATTGTGTAGTATGCAGTCAATCACAATCAAAGGCTAATTGATGTTACGCACGATTCACAGAATCTTCCAAAAAAGGAAATAATTTGAATTCAAAATTTTCTAAAGGAAGAAAGTGGTTGATGTGGTGCTGCTGAGTTGTCAGGTGTAAGACGGATCATTGCTAGCGTTTAACGTTAGACGCCCAGAGCTCAGCGTTCAATGCAATCAACCCAGGAACTTGTCAAATTTTGCTGCCAATTCAAATGTGGTTAAACGAGTGATTTAATGAGACAATAAAGATCCTTAAACATTGAAAGAAGACTCATTTGAAAAATTGTAGATATTTATTTCGAGTCAAAAAAAGGAAATTTTGATTGAAATGGGAGGGAACAGGCTTGGAGATGTTAAGTGGTTTTTATTTGGCATATAATATTAAACACTAGATATCAAGCGTTTAACGTTAGACGCTGTATATATTGCGTATAATGTTGTACGCTTAGATTATAGCATTCAACAATCTGAATTTGCAAATGGGCCTTTGGAGTGTATTTGGATTGAACAAAAGACTTCTAAGGATGAATGAAACATGCTATGATGTAATGAGATTTAATAAAAATAAAGAGTACGAAAACAAGATATCTACAGATTGCCCCTCCTTGAAGATGGTTTCGGCACGAAATTAGCTTCAAGGATTGACGATATTCCCGAGTAGCACAACTTAGAGGGTTTTAAAAAAAAAAGGAAGGAGATCCAACACCTGGTGCCACTAGGTTGCATAAGAGATCGAGTTGGATAAGGGATCCAACACTCAAACCTATAGGAAGACCAAACCTTGGATATAAGACCAAGCTGGGAAGGGGTAAGAAGATCGAACACCTGTTGCCACAAGGTTGGATAAGGGATTGAGTTGGATAAAGGATCCAACATTAGGGAATTTAATTTCAGTATTGGGTCGAGTTGGATAAAGATCCAACACTCAAGAATTTTGATTTGATCGAGCAGGATAAGGCTCCAACACCTGAGGAATTTTGAGCTGAATATGGATCGAGCAGGATAAAAGATCCAACACTTAAGGAATCTGGATTTGAGAGACATAGCCTCAAAGGTTGCCTAAGGGGGTCAAAGGAACGACATGGCCTTAGAAGTTGCCTAAAGAGGTCAAACAGACACAACATCAGGTGTTGCCTAAAGGGGTCATAAAAGGGAGACTTGGCCTTAGGAGTTGCCTAAAGTGGTCATAAATAAAGGCTGCAAGACGACTGGTACTCAGTTGAGTAAGTTTTAAGAGGATAACTGGCACTCGGGTAAGGAAATCCTAAAAGATATTTAAAAGAGACAACCAGCATTTGGGCAAAGAAGTCTAAAGAAGATAACCAGAACTTGGGCGAGTAAATCCTATAAAGGGTTTTGAAAAGACGATGGGCACTCAGGCAAGGAAGTCTAAAAGAGGATAACCAGCACTTGAGTGAAAAAATCCTAAAAGGTATTGAAAAGGCGATCATCACTCAGGCGAGGAACTCTAAAGAGGATAACCAGTACTCAAGTAGGGAAATCCTAAAAGGTTTTGAATAGACGACCGCCACTTGGGCAAGGAAGTTGTAGACATCTCGATTTTGCAGTTACTTGGCAGCAAGCACCTCTGGAAGATGCTATGGTATCAACCACCACCCCTAAACCCTAACTCCATCAGAGCCTTAGACCCACACAAGCCCACTAGACCCACACTAGGCCCACACAAGCCCACTAGGCCCACATAAGCCTAGTAGGCCCACAAATCTCATTTTCATGCTTCCATGATCTTCACCACATCAAAATGCACCTAGTCAAGATTCTAGGAATTCAAACAAGGGAGGGAAATGTGTACACAATTGAAGATCACCGGTGATTCCAAACATCGACAAGCTTCTCCCTACGTCCACACGACACCAATGGCATGCATCGACCCTTTATCGCGACCTTCGACGACTGTGGGCTTCGATGGAGGTGGAAACATCTAGTGGCTCTCTCGTCATAGTTTCCCTTTCCACTTCCCTCTCTCTTTCGTTCTCCTCCTCAATGATAGCTAGTGTAGACACCCCAATTTTGAGCTCATTTGGTAGTAGGCTCCTCCGGTTGATACTCTAGTCAGGACCACCAAAATCCTAGTCCACATAGGTCCCAATCAGATCCACACTTGCCCACCTGACCTAGTAAAACGCTACCCCATTAAAATCCACTAAAAAACAAATAAAACACTTAATCCAGCTAAAATCCACTTAAAATCCAACAAAAACCCTAAACCACTTAAAACCCACTTAAATCAACCTAAAATCCAATAAAACCCTAATTAATCAAATTTTTAAACCCTCATCAAGTGAAAAGAAATTAAAATCCATTAAATAAGTAAAAACCCTAATTAAAGTGAAAATCCATTGAAAACCTTAATTAATAAACATTTAAAATCTTAATTAATCTAGAAACCCAAATAAACACAAAAATCCCAATTAATAAATAAACCCTAATTAACCCAAAATCTTTAAATAAACCCTAATTAAAACTCAAAACCCTAATTTCAAATCAATTAAAACCCTAAAATCCAAAATTAATAATCACATTTAACTCATAAAATTCTGATTAAAAACTTAAAATTAACATCCTAAAATCCCTAAAAATTCCCAAAAATAATTAATTAAAATCAACTAATCAAGCTTTAATCACAAACTTAATTAAAATTATCAAAACATAAACAAAAAGTCTAAAATAAAATTCAAAACCCTAATTAAAA
>JAMKQA010003972.1:0-14112 GCA_024699735.1 Posidonia australis
AGGTGCGCCTGGTTGGTGCGCCAACTCAGCTCACAGAATCTCTGATTGGGGCTCTGGCTTGCTAATAGGTTTGGGGCTTGGTTTAAGGGCTGATCACATCCAAAGCAACATAAGGATACTCATCTCCGGGTCACCTCAAAATCGGGGAGTCTACAGAAGGTATTAGGCACCCCCGTACGCTTGAGAAACTGGTCTTTCTAGTCCAATTCGCTTGCTAGAGGATGAATGAATGCTTACTAAGCCTAGATTGTGCTCCAATAATACTAATATGAATGCCTAGTCTTGACTTGATAGATGTGCAAGATGTATGCAAAAATTGAGAAGAAACCCACATGAAATGACGAAATAACAAAACGTGAAACGACAAAGAAAATCCCATGAAATGATGATGTTTTTGGAGGGAATAGCTCGGAAAATCATATCAACATCAAGAGAATCAAAAATATGATCGACCCAAATCATCAGAATCAATGAAAACGTCACAGAAATCAAAGTGGAAAAATTACAAAGAAGTCCACACAAAACGACCAAATGGTAACATATGAAGAAAATCACATGAAATGACGATGTTTTTGGAGAGAATCATACTTGACCTCAAGAGAATCAAAAACGCGATCTACCTAAATCATCAAAATTAGGAAAAATGTCATAAAAATCAACAAGGGGAAAATAATCTACAATTGGGCCAATGTGGGCCTTTTGGTCAATTAATGTATGCCCTCGGGCAATGAAATCCAAATCAAATCGTGAAAATCCAAAAATGTGAAATAAGGAGAATTAAATCAAATGTCAAGCAAAAGAATTCGAAAACGAGTTGGAGAAAAATTCATAGAAAATCACATGGAATTCAGGCTTACTCAAATAGATGAATTGACAAGCAATTGTGGTGAAAACTATGAGAAATGCATGAAGATGTAACTAAATACATAAAGGATGCTGAGGAACGATTTAGACAGGAATTACGCACGACTAATTACAAAACTAACATGCATGTACGTGAATTGATGACCCGAGGGGCAATTGTGTAATTTCCATGGCCAAATGTGATAAATATGTGCATGTGCATGATGCATGGTCTAATGTATGCAATATATATATAAAATTCCAGGAAAATGTTATTTACAAGAAAACTTGACGGAAACAAGGTTTTAAATACAAGAAAATAATGTAAGCATGGTAAAGGACAAGTGTAGGGACCAAAGTGCAAAATTCACAAAAAAATAGCAAATCCACTTAGAAAACTTCACAAAAATTAGAGAACAGAAGACTATCACATGAATCAAGGTGAAAATACATTTTGGCGAGAAGTGGATGTTGAAAAATCACATATTTGCAATTTGAAGAAATCTAGGGACTAAAAAGCAAAACCAACAAAAAGATGGCAATCATGGTTGAAAACTATCCAAAAACGTTCATGCTAAAGTTCAGATCATGGATTAACAGAAAAATGAGGCATTATGGTGTGAGATGTATGAAAATTATGTTTTAGTAATTTTATGGAAGTTTAGGGTTTGATGTGCAAAATTTACATAAAATGTGCAAATGTGACCAAAATATGAAATCAAAGATCATTTTACATTTCAAACAAGATTTTTAAATGGAAACTATATTTAAGTGCAAAATTACAAATAAAAAAAAGCGAAAAATGTCAAAAATGTGTGTGAAAATAATTAAAACCCTAATTAATGAATTTAAAACTAGACTAATGGCCAAGATGCAAATTTCCTGCACACAATAACTTTATTCTATGAATTCAGGGATTTACATGCAAAATTCTTGGGCTTAAATGTGATCAAAATTAAGTTTTTATGATGTTCAGAGTAATTACAAAATCTTTTAAGGTTCAGATGCAAGTTTCACAAAGAAAAATCATTTTAAAAGGCTCTAGTGGCATCATGCAAATTTTTAGGACTTAATTGTGAGGAAAATATGATCTCAGTGACATAATTGTGGAAAAACCAACATTTATAAAACTGAAAATGGAATTAACATTAAGTAGGGTTAAAAATGCAATATTTACAGCAAAACAAAGGAAACATAATTTTAATTGAAAACTACAGGGTCCAAAGAATAATATCCTAGGATCTAATTGCAAGGTTTTAGAACTGGAGAACCTTTAACAAAAAAAGACCTAAAATCTATCAATCACCGCCAACGACCTAGGAGGTCCATTTGTGCCTTCCCAATGGCTGATCGGCGATCTAAGGGGAGGAGAAGTTGGAGGCGAAGGCGGGAAGGACATCCAACGGTGCTGATTAGGCTCTCGACAGCTGGAGCGTGCCGTCGATCCCCTCTCATCGACGTTCTTTCCCGACGACAGTGCTGCGATGTCGGTGCTTCCGGAGGTGGTGGCTCGACACTACGAGGGTTAGAGGATTTTCAGGGAGTCACAGCGAGGCTCTAGGGAGTCGCGGGCGAGGCTGAAACGGCCTGGGGTACTTCCCCCATCGCCGGCTTCGGCAAGACGGACTGTCGACGTTGAGAAAGGTGTTGCAGCGACGAAGGTAGTCAAGTAGGGACTGGAGGATCTTCGGAGGGCCATAGGGAAGCTTCCGGTGGTGACAGTTTGGATGAGGTGCTGGCGGAGCGCTCCACCCACTCAATGGGTTCGACAGCGGTGGCTGAAGGTTGCAGGGGTGACAACAGCGTTCCTCTCCCGAGAAAGGGAGACTTAAGGAGGAGGAAGAGGGTGATGGGGGAGAGGCGCCTGGGCCTCATCCACCTAAGAAGTCGCGGGCCTCACCGAAGCTGGTAAACCCACCACCTGAGGGGACGGCAACGACGCACATGGGATATTAATCCCCTTGAAATTCAACCAAAAGACTTGGTAGGGTTCTACTGAACTAAAGGAACACAATTCAAAAATAAAAATGAAAAATTACTTAAGGATGAACTGGCTGTCTCCTTGCGTGCCAGTGGCGACGTCTTCCAGTGATTGCTCTGATGACGATGGCTCGGGGGATTTTGTTGTGAAAGGGGTTGGAGGAGGAGCTCTGGATGTGAGGGAATTCACATGTTTTTTCTCTAGGTTTCGCAGGACTCTCTAGGTTTTCAAAAACGGTGACACGTTGTTGTTGGCAGAGGGTGCTTTATACACTGGTAGAGCTCTCCCACGCTATTAATCCTCCTCTCTGGTGGCTGAGGATCATTGGATCGACTGGGCTGAAAGAGGGCTAGTCGGAGATCACGAGGGAGGAGGAGATATGCTCCGGGGATCTCGAGGTATTGCCGAAATTGTCACTGGAAGTTGTCGGGGTCGTCGGAGATGGGGGTTTGGCGGAATTATTTTTGCATTTACTTAAGTATTTGATTGAGAAATGAAATGGTGTTTGTGGGCTAAAATGGGCCTGCGAGTGGGCTTTTGGATTTTAGGGTTTTTAGGTTTTAAGAATTAGGTTTGGGTTTTATGATTAGGGCTTTTTATTAGGTTTTGTGATTTTAATTAAGTTTTTGATTTTGTGATTTTTATTGTTTGGGTTTCATTTAATTAAGTGATTTTAATTAGGGTGTAGGGTTTTATTGTTTCAAGTTTAATTTGGTGATTTAATTAGGGCTTTTGGATTTTAATTAGGGTTTTTGGTTTTTAATTAGGGTTTTTGGTTTTATTATTTTAAGTTTGATTAAGTGATTTTAATTTATGCTTTTTTGGGTTTATTATTTTAGGGTTTTTGTAATTAGGGTTTAGGGATTTTTGGTTTTATTTAATTAGGTGGTTTTAATTAAGGCTTTTGTATTTTAATTAGGGTTTTTGGTTTTATTATTTTAAGTTTGATTAAGTGATTTTAATTTATGGTTTTTTGGGTTTATTATTTTAGGGTTTTTGTAATAAAGGTTTAAGGATTTTTGGTTTTATTTAATTAGATGGTTTTAATTAAGGCTTTTAGATTTTAATTAGGGTTTTTGGTTTTATTATTTTAGGGTTTTCCTTGATTTAAAAGGATTAAGGTTTTGTGTTGGAGTTTTAGATTTGATTACATTTAAATTTACATTTAATTAGTTTTTACTTGATTTAATTAGGGGTTTAATTTAAATTTGATTTAATTGGTTTTTATTTGAACTGATTAGGGATTTGATTTAGATTTTGATTTAATTGGTTTTTTGCTTGATTTTTGTTTGGATTAGGGTTTCCTTTTAATTAGATTTAATTTTTAATGGATTTTATTGATTTTTACTTGATTATGTTTTTATTTAGGGTTTCTGCTGAATTAATTTGAGTTTTAAATGGTTTTCATGTATTTTACTTGATTTTGATTTTAATTAAATGTTTTACTTAATTAATTTCAGTTTTAAATGATTTACATGTATTTTACTTGTTTTTAGTTTTAATTAGAGTTTTTTTACTTAGTTAATTTGGATTTTAAAATGGTTTAAATGGATTTTATTTGATTTTTGTCTTAATTAAATGTTTTATCTTGATTAGTTTGAATTATATTGCCTTAAGTGAGTTTTATTTTAGGTTGGCTTTTTAATTATGGGTTTTTGCTCGAATTAGGTCAG
The DNA here is from genome assembly GCA_024699735.1 of Posidonia australis. NCBI lineage: Eukaryota > Viridiplantae > Streptophyta > Magnoliopsida > Alismatales > Posidoniaceae > Posidonia > Posidonia australis. The sequence goes on from JAMKQA010003972.1 coordinate 4,498, forward strand.
AGTTGGCTTATGTGGGCCTAAATGGACTTGTGTGCACCTAAGTGGGTTTGAGTGGGTTTAGGTTGAGCTATGGTTTAGTAAAGTTAGGGTTTAGGTGAAGTTAGGGTTTAGGTTTGGTAAACGTAACTAGAGCATCTTTTTAGAGGTGACAAGATTTGACGCCACAATGCCCTGCGACGAGATCAACATCACAACACCAAGCAACTAGAAACAGAAATCTCACCACATTGTCGCAATAGCATATCAAGCCCCACCGTGAGGCTACATCAAGTCCCACTGTGGCACTACACAAGCCCCATTGGAGAATGGACTCCCGCGTTTGGAGTTCCTACCTTGTATACGACACACAGCTTTGACTAAGAGGTAAAACCGTGGTTTGGCAAAGGAAGGATTCACTCCCTCACCCAGTTCTTTATACATAGAACTCCTTTACTTACCAAGTCGAGTTGTAGGACGATAGTCCTTTCCTGAGAGTACTGGTCATACTCGAAGAAGAAAAATACATGACCACAACAAATTAGATTCATGTATTTTGCATATATCCATATGACTAGGGACCACCCGTACCCCACCAGCCTAACCTGTCATATAGACCATTCATTGCATATTGTATGTTGATCTTGCATTTCCATTTGTATGCTTGAGTCATGCATCCATGTATTTAGGTATCATGCATTGGGAGTGGAGCACGAACGTAGCGTTGTTCTTCAAGAGTGTAAGAAGTCCTTAGAACTATGATCTTCCCAAAGCCTATTCAAGCCCAACCTATCCAATGTACAATTCCAATCCGAGTAAGTTGTTAGACAAGAAGCCACGAACAATTGCCTTTTTACTCAGCTTTTTTCTTTTCAATTGGTGCCAGGTAATGCCCCACAATCATCTTAGTTTTTACCCCGTGGAAGTGACAACTATACATGGTTGACATGGTATTAACACCGACTTTGACACATAGCTCTGAAACCAACTTGACCGCTCCATGCCTGAGCCTTCAATATGACGACATCTTTAGTTAATCAAACCACTCGGCTGTGCGATAATGCTTTGAAACTGAGTCTATTCATATTCCCACCACTTGATTGTGTGATCATGTCCCAAAACTAGGTAGGTTCCACCGTTTTGGCTGTGCAATCATGTCCGGAAACCAATAGGTAGACTTTTTTTGGAACCCTTGTGGCGGATCGTTTAAGAGTGAGCTCCCTTTTTAGAGAAATGCTCAATAGATATCATTTTTACCTTGGAGCCAATCTTATTCCAAGATCAACACTAAGGAAGGGCATCTATAGATATCCCATTTTCGCATTTCCTAGAGTTTATCTAGGATAGGAACTTTTGAGGTGCCCTAGATCACGTGGTTAAGGATCTCTAACTCATTTTCTAGATTTTTCATGATTTTTCTTAAAAACATTCTTGATTTTACTTGATTCAAGGTTGTTAGCTATGGTAGAGCTAACATGCTTGAGCTAGTGATAGACTTAAATCCCTTGGATGTTTTGGTGTGAATTGTTAGCGATGGCAAAGCTAACACTCAAACCTTACTCAAATTAGTGGCAGATTTGAGTACTCTGAACTTAAATAAGGTCTTTTTTTTATTTCATGCAATTTTTGAGTATTTTCCGGACCTTTATAGAATCTCTGTGGATTTAACATAAAAAACAGGGGGTAAAATACAAAAGACTAAGATGTTGCCCATGAGACAATCAACAAGACTAGGCACCAGTGTAGAAGGTAGCACAACCTACCACCACATAGACAGGTGTGACCATGCTAGTAAGGGAAACCGTGGTCTGATATAATTGAGACCGTATGGAGACCATTAGGACCACGACATATTCGATGAATCCAAGGAGAAGGGAAAAACGACTCGAAAGCATCGAAAATGAGGCAAAGCAAAATAAAGATAAGGACATGGAGTTGCCACCTAGTCTATTGAAAACAGAAAGACAAGGAAAACCATATCGAAAATCAAAACTAAAGCTGAATGTAAGTTAAAAGTGACTTCGTGCCGAATGGATGCAACACATGGATTAATGCGTGCCAAAGAAAGGATAAGGACTCCTATTACGTGCAAGGAAAGTATTAGGCACGCCCGACGAGCCTGTCTTTCTCGGACTTATTGCTCACTTGCATGACTATGTAGGCACTTGAACGCCGATTAATGTGTGACTACATAGATGACGAATGATTAAAACACGGTAAAACGAATGTGAAATAGTAACTCAAAAGTATACTCATGCTCGGGGGATGCAAAACATTGCAAAGGATGGGAGTGGGATAAGCTTAGGGGCCAAGCCAAGTCAGGTATGGTCTCTGGGACAACCGCACATCATCGACGTGTAAGTGGTATGTGCATCTAGAACTTGCTTTAGAGCATATCCAAATAACTGGCTATCATGGCTAATCTCACACACCCAAGGCCATAATGTGGTAACTATGGGATAATGGACAACATGGATGGCAGATGGAAACTTGTAGAATCTAAAACCTAGAGGAAAACCATTATGGAGGAGAAACCTAAACGATGAAAGGAAAATGTATGAGCAAGAGAAAACAAAACCATGCAAGTGGAGTCAATTGCGTAAAGAAGGCTTATCTGAAAAGACATAAGGTCGAGGCTTCGTCAGGTCTGGCACCATAGTGTCCCTGATACACATACGCATGTGGGTGCACTATTGGGATGTGCACCTGAAACAGAGTCCAGACCTTCCTCCTTGATCGCCTTTCCCTATGCAAAGCATGCAATGCCTTAGCTATGAAAATACCCAGGAGGATAGAACAAGCATGTGGCGTGGCAAAAGCATCGAAAAACTGAAACAAGGCGTGGCATGGCTTCCTCTCCACTCCCTCCGCCAGCGTCACGGCTCGTCGGAGTCCGATTGACCACTCGAGAGAGCCAGGGACTCAGGCATGACTACGGGATAATGGGAGTATTGGTGAGGAGGAGGATGCTTCGAGACGGCCGTGGTCAAGCACTCAAAGGCCGAAAGCCTTACGTCGGAGCTCGCCGTCCATTGGTCGGGAAAAAGATGGGATGCAACGAAATCAGGGAAAATCAGTGAAGAAAGCACTACAGGAATATCAAACTAAGGCCACTAAATCATCTTCAGAATGAAAGGGAAGCAATGGTTACCTATGTTGGTCGGCTTTTCTCCATCACGCCAGTGATTGGAAGTCTAGTGAGGTGCTCGAGCGATGGTTATAGGGGATGGGGACAGGTTGGAGAAGGCTTGGGATTTCTCGGAGGGTGGCTGGGTTGCTTCCTCAATGGAGATGGAGACAAGTTACTGGTGGTGTAGGAATTGGGTTCTCTAACTCTCCTTCTCCAGTGGCTCTTTTGATTCTCCGGGTGGCGATGGGTTGTCACTCTAGCTCTTTTGCTATTAGGGGTGTGGTGTCTTGGCTACGGGTGCTCTCTTGGTTTTGGTGGTTAGTCCCGTGGTAGGTGAGCTTGGGTGGCATGTTGGCAAGGCTGACAGGGGAGGCACCAGGTGAGGCACTGACGTCGTTGCAAAGGTGGCGTGCAGAGGTAGGTCAGTGTTGGTAGGGAGTGGTGGTTGTGGCAGGGAGTGGGAAGGCTGTAGGGGTGTCAGGCATGCTGAGGGGGTAGCTATGGTGAAGCATGCAATAGCGCCGCTCATACGAGGTATGAGGTACAACGAAAGTGACTGGTTGGGCGACGCATGCCTGGCTATCCTGGCCTTGACGCACACTTGGGCCGCACTATTGGGCCATGCATCCCATTGGGCCAGAGCACATGTGCTAGGTTTTTGGAGTTGGGCTTGGTGAATGATGTTTGTTTTAGGATAATTTGGAGGCTTTGGGTTAGTTTGGGTTTATGAGCTTGGTTCAAGATTATGGGATAGGACCGGGTCTGCCATCCATTTAAACTCTTTGCCGGGTCCACCTGCCAACATTGGCAAAAACCGGGGTGTCTACAATAGGCAACTACAATATGAAGCCAAGTCATAAGGCGACTGACACCCTGGAATTTTCTCTCTAGATAAGATGTCATCCAAGGCTTTAATATAATATTTGGGATATATATAGATATTATAATGATTTTTCCCATGATTATTCTAATTTCTAGGACTTTTCTACATACTTAAATATTTATGGAATATCATATAAATCTTAATCAATGCCAAATAATTCTAGAAATTTCTAGAATAATGGATGACGTTGATTTTAATATCATATATTTCTATCATTGTCAAAAACGAGATATGATATTAATTATCACTTTTTGAATACTAGAATGGCATATAATTTAAAAATATAATTTCAACATGTGATAAAATTCTAAAAATCTAATTACGAGTGTGGTATGAGTTATAGATATATTTATCATGATTCTCGTAATTGTAGGGAATGTTATCTTTAAGATAAATATTTGATTTTGATTTGGATTTAAAATTTAATTTTTAAATCAAATATTTTCTAGGATAGTCTAGCAGTTACGAGAGAGTTTTAAAACAACAAGACAAGTCGCATGTTGTTACTAGATATTTGTTGGATCAGTTTTGGATTTTAATTTTAAATGCTGAGATATTTAGGGCTTGGCACCACTAATAGTGGCGATTAGTCTCAAAGAGATACTTCTATCTATTTTTGCTAGTTAGAAAATAGAATCTTCTGAGCTGTCGTTGACTCATGTGGCGACATATCTGGATATGTCGTAGGTCTCATGGGCGACGAGCATAAAATATCCATTTTTTGAATTTTCAAAACTTGTTTAATACATAGATATTTCCTTAACTTGTTTTTGACTAGATCTGATGTCCTGGTGCCTATAAATAAACCCTTAGACCTTGAGATCAGGAGAAGCTGGAGAGATTTCTGAGGGAGGTTGTTCAGAGAGTGAAACCCAGGCAAAGTCTTGCAAAAACCTCTAAAAAAAACCATTCCTTTAGCCCCATCTCATTTGTTCCGAAGCCACACCCATGTCATCACTTCTTCCACTCCATGTCAATCGCAAAGGGGTGAAGGGAGTGTCTTCCAATTCCTTTTTATTTACATTCATTACATTTTCAGATAACCCATTACATATGCATGCGGGGACAACCCTCGGTTAGTATTAATTGCATCCATTCATGTTACTTAATGTTTTTCTGACCTTATTTATTACACCTAAATCTAATCCAAACTCACTTATTTTGATGGGAAAGACATCATGTTGTACAAGGAAGCCGTTAGACCACATCCAGCCGTCGATGTAATGAGCTAAAGAATCCACAACCACAACTCTCAACCATATCTCAAAATTCCACCTCAAATAGGAGCAATCACGAACGAACATCAACAACAACAGAGAGAACCTATGAGGTTGGGGATTATGTCTATCTTAACTCCATCCTTATCTATAGAATTTAGTGGTGCTCAAATTTGCTCAAAAGTTGTGTCCTTGATTTTGTGGTCCATATGAAGTGCTCCAAAGAGTGGGACAAGTTGCTTATAGATTAGAACTTCCTCCAACTTCGAAGGTTCATTCAGTTTTCCATGTCTCTTAACACAAGAAGCATATTGGTGTGCTTATTGCTATTGGGTTTCCTATAATGGAGTTGGACACATTTGTAAAAGATGATCAACCTAAAAAGCTATTGGGAAGGAGAATAGTAAAGTAGAATAATTAGGCTGCTACTCAACTACTAATTCAATGAAGGGACAACCTGTGAAGGATGCTACTTGTTGCTAAGTTTCTAGCTTTTGACCTTGTAGAGAAAGTCAATTCATAGAGGTGGGCATTTGTTAGGATTACAGGGATATTGATTGTAATAAACCAAATGTATTTGATTTACTACTTTAGACATGTAGGTAGCCAAAGTCGGTTTCTCGAACCTAGAATGTTTTGACCCAGTGTGATGGTCAGCAATTGAAGTCATTGCCACTGTTCATCATCTTCTTTTGATGTTTCAATGTTGACAAGAGTATGGATAGGGCAAGCACGATCCAATAGTGGATGAGCTATTGGTTTGTGGTTAGTCTCCACATCAAGCTTATAAGTAGTGAAGTTGAAATGAAATGGGCATCAATGGTTTTCCAGTTTCATTTGAGATCTGAACCCATCCTTCCCAATTCTCTCTCCACGTCCAAAGTAGAATTAGGGTTCATCTATAATGGAGCTCGTACTGAGCTTCAAAAATTGTTGCGACAATGAAGTCTAGGGTGAAGGTTAGTGATTCGACGACAGTTCTACCAGGCTTGGGGTGGAATCTTTGATTGGGCAATGACATGTCCCTAGATAGAGATTCAAGAACATATATTGTAATAATCTTGGTCATCACACACCTAATAAATCACATGATCTGGATCCTAATTCAAAAACCAAAACATTAATAATAATAATTAGAGCTGAACAACTACCCAAGACCCTCAATGTGTGATTGAGTGACTCCTCTATATATACTAGCAAGAAATCCATCTTCTAATTTGCACCAGCAAAATACAAAACAAAACAGACATAAGTAACTACTAAAAAGGTCACTCAACAAACACCAACCAAGAATACAATACCAAAAGCAATAATAGGCAACATCTAAATCTATAGAACAACAAGAAAATAAACCAAAACACGAACCTACAAATCTAAGACAGTCAGCACAAATTGATTCCAAAAGTCAAAACCATGGATAAACGTGATATACCAAACCACTTATACGTGCATCACCACACCATACTAAAATCCATGAAAATTTTGATTCAAAATTCACAATTCTAAACAACACTGACATCCCAATCTTGATGCCTACAACTCTACTGAAAACCTCTAAAATCATGATGCATGCAAGTCACAAATATATGCATCAAAAAATCAACATTAAATACACTGAAATCTCAACTAAACAACAAATTGGTAAAAATGTGCACACGTGACGTGCACTCAAAACACGCGAGTCCAATGTTGTAGATGAACTACAGATCATCTATTTACAATTTGCCCCAAAAAATCCCATGCATGCAATAAAACATAAGTACCAAAACAAACCATGAGCATGCCTTTAAAACTTTAAAACATGTGCTTCAAGCTACTCTACTCAATCTACCAAAACTAGGTTCACTATGCTTCTTAAATATCAAAATCACAATGACCAAAGTACAAAAACATGATGCATCTTATTATAAAAGTATACATCCAAAACTCAATAATAAATTCACTGAAAACTCAACACAACACAGAGCACAAAATTTTCTTTGAGTAACTCAAAACATGTGATTTAAATCCACATACTCAATGTACAGATCAAATAACCAACAGTACTTGAAATTTCTATATTGCATATAGAACACTTTAACAACACACACACACATGTGTCATGTCACCTAGGCTCAAGTAACCGACATTGGCCACAAGCAACCGCCTAAGTGTACTACACTACTACAAACGAGCCACCCTATAAAGGAACCCATTTGTCTTGGGTTCCTCCTCTTTAAAGAAGTCTCACAGCTTATCCACTTTAAGATGTTACCACATATGAGGCACATTCATATTACGCTCTCGCCAACTCTCACAGAGTACGTACAATTGATGTCCTCAGTACTCAGGTCACCTAAGGAAATCCAACCCCCTAACTTTGCTAGCACCCCAATCTCTATGTCTAGGCCACCCAGGGAGTCTCATCCCTAATCCTCTTGGTACTTAAATCGAAACCTCAACCTAGGCCTCACACATAACCCTTCAAAGGTATTAATCATTCCTGATCTGTCACTACGATCCTCTAGCACTATTGACTCCTGGACCTTAGTCTCAGTCCTATTGATCTACAGACCTCAACCTCCTAGGCCTTTTGGTCTTCATAAACAAAAATCAGTAGAAAACATTCATAAACTTATTTCAAACAAAACCAAACCACATTCCAACACAATAAGCCACAACATCTTGTTATATCGACCAAAATGCACGGACCATACGCATAGACACAACGCACAATACATACACATCGATCAACTTGAATAACTATGACATCTCACAGAGTGCCCAATATAGATAAAAAATGCACCTAGGATTTCATTCAAACTCTTAGCATGCAACAACAAAAACCATTGAAGCATAAAACATTCACCATTCTATTCAAGAAACAAAATGGAAGAAAACTATTGTAAAGAACTAGCAAGATGGAGAAATATAGAACTCTAGGAAATTTAACAAAACCCAATAAACTAAAGATCTCAAAGACTATCTTTAGTAGCAACAACCTTAAGTTCATGTAGTATAATGTAGAATGCTACGTTCTATACATTTTACATAAAACATAGAATTATTTGCGTCCTACTCCCTTATGTGTCTCTAAATACTTTATTTAGTGTACAACATACAAATGCAAAAGTTCAATTATATGGAAACACATCTTAGTTCATCCATAAAACTTACTTTACATTAGAACAATTAAGGGAAATTCAAGTAACCTTGATCATCACATTAATAATTTCTATAGGTAACAACTAAATTCTGAATTACAAGTGTAAGACGTGTGTCGTGCTACGTCCTAAATAAGATGCACTAAGTGCTACATCCTACACCCAAGTAGCAAAGTTTAATCTGAATCCTCGTAAACTAAGTATGCAAAGCTACAAAAGGCTTCATAGCACTATTGTAAACTGTATTTTGGTTCGTTTTATAGCATGTTGCAAGAGCCCAACATCAAAATTATACTAAATTTATTCTACTCAGGTGTGGATCAATCCTATGAAAACAATCACCTGAGATCTAACATGCCCTCAAAAAGAACTCTCAAGTCTCATACTCCACAGAAACTAAAGAATTAACATAAAAAGAGGAGAAGAGGAAAGCTCAACACTTAAAGAACCTAAACTAAAGTTCACCTTAAGTTCTGAGTTACAACACGCCTTCCTGACAAATTCTCTGACTGAGCACGACACCTGGAATTATAGGAGATTATTGGAGGTTTGTCTCATCATCCACCTTCAACATGCAAGAGGAAACTAACCTCCTCTCCCTCATGCACAATTATGAAAACTTCTCTTTATCTTTCTTGAATTCTCTCTTTGAAAACACAACTCTCGTAGACAGAGGAAAAGAGGAAGAAAAATTAATAAAAGAGAGGTTGACTGGGTAAATATACACTCCATCAATAAGTTAGAATTCTCCAAAAATTATCCAAAGTGTAAAACATGCAACTGCATGCGTTTACATAGAACACACCACCTACTGCGTTTAACCCATGGAGTTTAGAAATGCACGTGTACAATGCAACTCCCATTGCGATTTATAAAAAATGCATCATTGTTGGCGTTAAACACACACATACCTTTCGATTCACACTTCTGGCTCAAAATATTATAAAAAAATTTAGGTTGTTACACCCATACACGCTTATTCCGATATCTGCAATGCCCCAACCTTATCGATGATGACATTGCTCTGCGTGGCTTTTACTGCCACCACCTAGGAAGACAAGCTTGATGACAACTTCTGACTCCTCTTGGTAGCCACTGCAGCCTTCTTCTTGCTGGCATGCACTAGACATCATGTTTCTCTAATCCTTGGGAGAGGATTGGAGGCAAGAATGGATGATCTGGGTCGGCAAGAAAAAACTAGGGTTTCAGGTGGTGGAGATGGAAAAGAGAGGTGGAGAATAAAAGGAAGAAGCGGGGGATTGGAAA
>JAMKQA010003973.1:0-16678 GCA_024699735.1 Posidonia australis
AAACTACATGAAATGTGTTTTTCTATGTATTTTTTATGACTTAGATTCAGAATTTCAGTTTTATTTTAGAATTTGGGTTTTTTGCACAAAGGCCCCTGAAATTTTCATTTTCACACTATTGCATGCGTTTTGCACATTTTGTTGCACCTTTTCATGCATGTTTTATCGTGACTTCTTCCTTTCTTCGTGCACGTATTTCTGGCTCATTTTAGCCCCTAAACTTTTCTAAAACTCTTCTAAATGCATGTTTCTCTAGTTTAATTGCATTTTAACCCTAAGGAACCTTCAATTTAACTAAAAATGCGTAGTTTTGCACATTTGACCCCAGATTTATTCAAAACTACATGAAATGTGTTTTTCTATGTATTTTTTATGACTTAGATTCAGAATTTCAGTTTTATTTTAGAATTTGGGTTTTTTGCACAAAGGCCCCTGAAATTTTCATTTTCACACTATTGCATGCGTTTTGCACATTTTGTTGCACCTTTTCATGCATGTTTTATCGTGACTTCTTCCTTTCTTCGTGCACGTATTTCTGGCTCATTTTAGCCCCTAAACTTTTCTAAAACTCTTCTAAATGCATGTTTCTCTAGTTTAATTGCATTTTAACCCTAAGGAACCTTCAATTTAACTAAAAATGCGTAGTTTTGCACATTTGACCCCAGATTTCTTCAAAACTACAAGAAATGTGTTTTTCTATGTATTTTTTATGACTTAGATTCAGAATTTCAGTTTTATTTTAGAATTTGGGTTTTTTGCACAAAGGCTCCTGGAATTTTCATTTTCACACTATTGCATGCGTTTTGCACATTTTGTTGCACCTTTTCATGCATGTTTTATCGTGACTTCTTCCTTTCTTCGTGTACGTTTTTTTGACTCATTTCAAACTTGGTTTTCTTGTCGTTTCCCAGATTTCTACTGATTTTTGTATTTTCGATTTGATTTGGCTTTCCATAGCCTGAGGGCATACATTAAAAGGCTTAACAATGCCGACATTGTCTCAAATGAGGATTATTTTTCCAATTTGATTTTCTCAAATTTCTTCGAGTTTCTGTTGACTTGAGTGATGCTTTCTAATAGTTTTCTCGATTTTCACAATTTTCCTCATCGCCCATGAGCATTTAGTAAAGCGGCATTCTCAATGCCTACATTTGTCCCTTGGATTAACTTTTTCCCTTTATTTCATTTCTTCTATTTGATTTGGCATGTTTTCAAGTCATCTTTAGCATGAACATTCGGAATAGGCAAGCATAAATCCATTAGACCATTGGCAAGTAGGAAACCTAGAAAGACCAAGTTCCTCTGGCGTATGGGGGTGCCTAACCACTTCTCCATGCGTAACATGAATCCTTACCCTTTCTCTGGCCTGCATTGATTTGTGCATTTCATCCATTAGGCACAATGCATACATGTTTTCTTCATCTTGCTTACTTTTTGGTTTTCTTGTGTATTAGGTTTTCCTCTTCTTTCCATTAAAAGAATAGGTGGCGACTCCTTTCTTATCTTTACTTGGTGTTTTCGAGTCTAGTCTTCTTCTCCAAGTCCACCATTTTCACTGTGACCGTATCAGGACTCCTCGTGTGCTTCCACGCACCCGGTAAAGGAAAGCCGTGCAGGGTTCCACCAGCATGGTCACAGGAACTAGCGACTCTACTGGTGATAACCAAATTCTAGCTTTCGTTTTGGTTTCTTTACTTTATGCTTGTTTCCTTGTTCTGTTTGCTTGTACATATTTGACTAAACATGCCTTTTGCTTGTTGCTTGACTTTGTGGATGCCAAGATTGTGTGTCTTTTCCTTTTATTTGAATTTGCCATGTTTAGGAGTGTAGAGACATGTTTGCCACCCTATCTGGTTAAAATAAAACACACAAACTCAGATAAACAAATAATAAGGCATAACTAGAGACAAATGCTTACAAATCCCTATGGTTTAATAAAACGCAAGTAAAAGACACAAAAGCATATCGCATGATTGATCATTTAGGGCATGCATCTTCTCCTCTAGGTCGACCCACAGTTCATGAAGGACAATCCTAGCAGCCCATTCTATAGCTTTGGTGTAAGGCGTGTTGCTAGTTTGTCCCCCCTTGTCTGGGGTCGTGTCGGTGCTAGTAGAGGGTATAGCTCCACGCTACTGGAGGAGACGAGGCCACCAACGCACCACCCATTCACTACCTACGCTTCGGCAAGGATTTAGAACGCGAAGCTTACTTTTCTGACCAAAACCAAAATCCAAACACATTAGTGCGTCCCATATGGTCTGCTCCATGTGGGACATGCATGGTGAGAGAGAGCATGTTAGTAGCATTCATGTGCATGTGTGTCATTCATGCCACCCTAACAAACGATTGCATAGCTAACTTACTTCTTTTGTTGTCTTGTCATCACTTCTTCACTGACACATTAGGTTCTCTTCCTTTGTCAGGTATAGAGTACTGTGTGCGAGTTCCTATGTCTGAGCCTGGGAGTTCCTTTCTGTGACATTAGTCTTGAGGCACTGTTCTCGACTGTCTTTTCTCGAGCTATTCGTCACTTTCGACGATAGCTCCTCATAGGTGTCATCCTCTCGCTTGCAATCGCAGCCCCATCCTTACTCGTTCGCGGATTGTTATGGCCCAGCGAGCGTCTAAGACCTTTGCACCAATTGCTCTGGAGGGGATTCCTGTTTTCGCCCCTCCTCCTTCTTTTACTTTGTCATCAGTCATTCCATCTTCACTCCATGATAGCCATTTTCAGGTACTTGGAGTTCCTTGTCTACCGGTATCGGGACACTGGCAGACCCTCAATGGTTTGGAGCCCGTGGATGAGGCAGTTACCATGACAACCACTAGGGCATCAGATTTGATGATACCCTGTCCTTTAGTTGACCCTCTTCGACTTGACACATAGTTGGCTGCAATTGTCTCATCAGTAGGCATTCAACCTGCAACATCCTTGAACTTCCAGCCCCCTATGACATCCCTATCGCTTGCTCTTCCAGCCCTCGGTACTGCTACCGATGGTTCTGTCACCGTGCAATCTCAACAACTTTTGGCCCTTGCGTAGAAGTTGCAAAACATGGCCTTCTCTTCGGATCCCACTATGGCTACGCCTGTTTGTCCCATTCCTAAGGATCCTACTCCACCTGCTCAGGCACTTCACGTTGCACCAGTCACACCACCATTGCTACTGTCGCCACAGCTTCCCGCTGTCTCGACAACGGGCGTTGCTACTCTGCCAATAGCATCACTACCATAGCATGCATAGCATATTCCTCCCTCTACAGGTGGTCCTCCGTTTGGGCTGACAAGAGTACACTGGCCTATGAACCCGACCATACCAGTTCAGCAGCTGTTACTCCCACACACAACAACACGCACAACACAACATAACATTTCTATACCCTTGCATCAGATACAAGCTTCAGTATACACACCACCACAAATAGTGCACATGAATGGTTACGCTGGTCATCACGCCACGACACCAGGTGGTGAGATGATGGATCTTGAGGAGCACATGGGTGCTGTAGGCACAACGTAAGCGAGACGTACCCTGGCTGCACATTCAATGTTAACAGCAACTTCCAATGCACTTTTCGCCAGGATGAATGACTTGGAGAAAGCTCTACGACAAGTGCAGGGCTGGGACCGCCAGTCTTTCTCCTTCCAGGACCTCTTCTATTTCCCAGAGGCGATACTCCCTCTGAACTTCCATATCCCGGAATTTGAGAAATATAATGGGAAAGGCTGCCCAATTTCACACCTTAGGGCGTACTGTGGCAATCTCGCTCAACTACGAGCTGACGAGAGACTTCTCATTCGTCTCTTCTAGAAAAGTCTTACAGGTCCAGCTCTAAAATGGTTCACATCGCTGGATATGTCCACCATAAAGACCTAAAATGATCTGAGCTAGGCTTTTCTAGAGCAGTACTCTTTTAACCTCGACATGGTCACAAAGCGTGAGGACCTAGTCGCCACCAAGTAAAAGCCCCATGAACCGTTCGGGAAGTATGTCGGACACTAGCAAGCCCTCGCTTCCCAAGTGCATGATAGAGCTTCTGACGAAGAGTTTATCAAAATAATAGTTCGAGGAGCGCAGCCAGCCACTAGGGCTCTGCTAAGCATCCAACCTATTTCCACCTTTGTATCCCTGATCAAAGCTGGCACCGGTGTTGAGAGCTCCCTAAATAGCGGAAGTTTCCCTACGTTAGCAGCATTCGCAAAGCAGAACATGGCTTCAGGCAGAACCAGTAACAACAACAATGGCAACAACAGATCCAACACTAGCAACTATCGGAAGAAGGATTCTGATAGGAATGTTGTGGCATACGTAGGAGCCCCTGTTATGCTAGTCGACGGGGTGAGCCCGCCAGCTTAGAATCAGGTTGTTTACTCTCCTACACCTAGAGCACCATGCACATCACAAATCACTACCACCGCCGAGCTAGTCTACCAGCCAGCACCTGCAAGGCAAGGGCGCTACCCATGGTCAAGACGACCTCCATGCTCTGAGAGGGACTTCACTCCTCTGGTTGAGCCTCTGAATGTCGTGTTTCCTAAGGTGGTGTGGCTCCTAAAGATTCCGAAAATCCGCCCACCGCCAAACCCACTTTCATAGTGGTTTAAAGAGGATTTATATTGAAGTTGCCATAGAACCGCGGGGCATTCTACGGATAACTGTTATACACTCCGATGAGCAATTCAGAACTTCATTGACCGTAAGGTCATCACCATTAACACAGAGGAGGCAGAGTCCAGGCCCGTTGCATAGACACCTCATTCATCTGCATCCACATCTAGCAACATAGTCAACCATCCTTTACCTTAGCATGTGCCCGGAACCACGAGAGTTTATTTCCTTTCTTTGGATGATGTTGAACCTTTTGATCCTTCTCTCCACATCCATGATGTTTCAGAACCGTTCTCCTATCAGCTGAGTCAATCCTTCATTGAAGCTTTTAACTCTGTAGTCAATATGATCTAGTTAACTACCCGATCGAGGCGTACAGCTACTAGACCTACCATGCAATCATCCCCACCAACAATTAGCCTATTAGCCAAACCAAGGCATGACCTAACCCACCAAGCTCCAATACCTACTCTGCCAGCCCTAGTGGAATTGAGGGCTCATTCTCCTGTGGTCATCAACTTGACACAAGATACTCACCGCATGCCTTATAGTTATACCATAAAAATGTGTGCTAAGGTAATGCGGTCGAGAAGGGTATACAAGGCCCCTATTCCAGCAAACAAAACCATTCAGCCTGTGACTTCATCCCCTCAAGCAAAAACCCATATTCCCAGTCCAATCCCTGAAGAGACAGTCACAAGAGCTAATCCCACTGTCAAAGTTGACCCACATGTAGCCGACATCACAGCCCAGTTAAAAAAGGTCAAAGCAGACATCTCCATCTAGGACTTAATTCATACTTCAGCCGAACACCAAGAGTCATTGCTCTGGGTTTTTCAGGCCACTCATGTTTCGTCAGCCATACAACCATCAGCCTTGGAGAACATGGTAGGGATGATAGCCACGCCAGAAGTCATTTCTTTCTCTAGTTCAGAGCTTCCTCCAGCAGGGACTAATCATAACCAACCCCTATTCATCACGATGCAATACCAAAATTTCCACATTCCCTTCACTTTGGTAGATAATGGCGCCAGTATGAATGTTTGCCCCTTGCAAACCACAAGTCAGGTCAACTTTAAATCGGAGGACATTACTCCAGTAGTGAAAGGAATGACGGCATTCGACAACACACACCACGATGCCTTAGGCATCTTAATCATTGGTCCTGCTCGTTTCGAGGTCGAATTGTATGTTGTCGACCTCGAGCTTTCTTTCAATCTTCTGCATGGGCACCCTTGGCTCCACAAGCATTAGGTTATCCCCTCAACCCTTCACCGTATAATTAAGTTCCACTGGAACAACGACATTGTCGTTGTGATGGCAGAAAACCATGAAAAGGAGAAGGTTGAGGCAGTCTCTTCAGTGTCGCTCGATACTGTCCATTTTGACTCCAAACCTTATAATGTGCTCTACCGTGTCGACTGTTTTGAACCGGTCAATTTTATTCCGATTCTCGAGCATGCCAGTCGACTGTTTTGGCAACCCCTTTTTGAAGGTCGAGAATCTCTATCAAAGATAGGGATACGAGAAGGGAGCACCACTCGAGTGGAATGGCCAAGGAATCATTGAACCAATTGCCGCAGAGAGAAGATGTGAATTTGAAGGACTAGGATACGAGTGGAAGCCAGAAGGCAGATGCGCGAAGCGTCGTAAGTACCAAAAACTCATTATTTCACGAGATTTAACAAACTTTGTAAGTGTAGGATTGCTAGATCCCAATCAAAGTTCTGTGCTTGCAGAGCCTAAGCGAAAAAAACCAATCAATGAGCCAAAATTGATATGTGTAAAAGATTGTTACTCAGAGGAGGAAATTATGGACTACGGAATGGGTTCGACATCGTCCATGTCACCATGGATAGCTATGTTGGCATTGCCACCTCCCGAGTCAGCTGAGGGTCTTACAACAAATCCAGTCGTAGTCTGGGATTCAGCGTGGGTAGATTTAGCAGTAATAGTATCAGAGCAGCAGTCAGTTTTGAAGGGGTTACAGCCAGGGCAGCCGGAATCAGTGCCTGAGATGTTAAGAACTACTAGCGCCTATATGTGGATTTCACTTCCAATGAAGAGGAAGGAGATGCTGTGGTAGCATAGGTTGATAGCATGCTAAGCGATTTGGAAGTTCTATTTCAAGAGCAATTGGCGGTACTAGCCGAGGATGCGCAAAGTGAGCTTAGGCGCAGGAAGGGAAAGGCAATAATGACAGATTACATTGAGGAACAGATAGTTGCACAGGGTCAGTCTGCTATCATGACCTTGGAGGGGAATAGATCCTTAAACACTAGACCAAAGGAGTTTATCTCCTATCAATCGGGAGGTGGGTCTAGGTGGTATTATCAGTCCTGGCCCCACTTGAGTAGTGTGGTCCAAAGAAAAAAGATCCTATGTTAGGCTCAGGAGGGAACTTGGGCAGTAGCACTCACATCAGTCAAGCAGAGGACAGCTGCCCACTTGTTGTACAGGCTGTACAAAGACATCATGAAATTGAATGCTTTTGTTTACCAGAAGTAGAACAGCTAGATATAAGTTTGGAAATAGCAGAACTAGAGATCATTAGAGGTGCATACAAGAAAACTAGGGTTACAGTGACCATTCTAAAGCACCATCATGGGTAGAATGCTGAGAAAGTGTGCACCATTGAAGATAGAGATCCGTCATGCTAGCAAGATGTGATTTCCTGTAGGAGTTCCATATCAGGCATCACAAATCTCCCATAACATCCTTAGATGAACGGTGCTGTAGAATCCGCCAATAAGAATCTAACTAAGATTCTTAAAAAGATGATAGAGACACATAAGGACTGGCATGACAAGCTTCCATACGCTCTGTGGGCTTATAGAACATCAGTTCGGACTTCAACAGGAGCGACTTCATATTCTCTAGTATATGGCATGGAAACAGTCCTACCAGTAGAGGTGGAGTTATCGTGGCTCAGAGTCCTGAAAGAAGTAGAGCTGGAAGAGGCGGAGTGGATTGATGACTGCCTTGTTCAACTGAACTTGATAGATGAGCATCGATTGCAAGCTATGCATCATGCACAATGCTATTAGAAGTGCATAGCCAAAGCTTATCAGAAGAAGGTCCGACCAAGAAGCTTTTTGCCAGGGGACCTGGTCTTGAGAGCAATACATCTCCCTAATAGTCGTGGCAAGTTTAGGCACGTACTTGAGGACATGGACCATTCATGGTCAAGCAAGTCTATTCCGGAGGAGCTGTCATCCTTGAGGACATGGACTGCATTGAACAGTCAGAGCCAGTCAATTCATGCTACTTGAAAAAGTACTATCAGTGATCATGAACAATGTGTCCTCACTCTGTGACATTAACACTTCCCTCCATGCATACATGAATTCATGTTCTTTCTACATCCATATAGCTTTGCATCACAGCACGTACTAACCCCCCATTAAGTATATGCATATATATTCTGATTTTTGTTTTCATCATCACATGCATGGATCTTAGCCCGGTGATGATAAGCAGAATAAGCCTGCCAATGTTGGGAATGCGTAGCACCTCCTCAGGTAGATACTATTCAGGAACCTAGGGAGAGAGGGAGCCACCTTTCATTGTGAATTAGGCGAAGTATCCAAGCCGCTCAAGGACCCTACACCTCCTAGAGGGAGATAAAATGTTAGGGGTGAGAATGAGAGTGTGAGAAATAAAACAAAAATATATATCTGTGAAAGGGCATAAAACAATAGGAAGACAGAAGTCACAGATAGAAGTCAGCCCTAAAGTGAGAGGCATGACGGGTAGCATTGGCCCTCCAATTTATCTCAGAGAGGAGTCGAAGTGAATACCTGGAAGACATGTTCGAAAAGGGCCTAGCCAACCCTTTCAACACTAGCAGCTCCCCACCAGAGACCAGGTATCTATTACCTCCAAGCCATGGATAGGGTGAGCCCACATGCCTATGAGGGAGAAAGAATAAAGAATGAATAAAGTAAAAAAGCAGGGATATGGTCCAGTAGGGTTTGGAATGGAGCCCAAGACACAATGCCGCATTTCCAAAGAGCCACCCCAAAAACACTAGAGGGCTTGGATAGAATCTCGTGAGGTCTAGAGTTACTATTCCCTTGTATACTTGGCGATAAGCATCCCAATGCTGAGGGCACCAATAAGATCCCACAAATCATTCAGCATTCATGCATTTCTTTCCACAAATATCATCCCAAAAGTGTCGTGGTGTATTATCCGGTTCTCTTAGCTCGAATGTGACAATGACTTTCAGTCTAAGAGAATCGGGAGGACATTGCCCAAACTAGGGGCATGTAAGCTACTCTCGTTGGTAAGTGCCACTTATGTCAAACTAGGGGCATGTCAACTGTCCTATGGTTAGACACATTGAGCCAGTACTCAACTCGGGATATGTAAGTTGCTCTGACTGGTTAAAAGGCATCCATGTCAAACCAGGGGCATGTCAGCTGTGCTATGGCTAGACACACTGAGCCAATGCTAGACCAGGGGCATGTCAGCTGCTCTACAGGTCGAGGATCCCGATAATCTGCCGAAAGGCACAGTCATCAAATAATCCCGATCCCCCAGGTTTGATGGTCATATCTCATTACTTGGGTACCTGGTCAAAACTGGTTGATAACCAGGACCTCCTCTCAAGGTTGTGCACAAGGTTTATTCTATTCAACAACTCTTTGTTCAGTCAGTTGTAGTTTACAGCTTTAGGCCAGTTTCTCTGATTCTTACAATACCATTGGGCTATATCTTTTATCTGTCTGCTTTGATTTTGCTAAGTGCTGTTGAACGAAGCAAAGTTTAAATCTGTTTCTAAAACAATGTTTTGAGCATGTCCTGCAGTAGATCGTTTACCCCATCTGAGGAGTCTCGAGCCAAGAAAGCTGAAGCACCTTACAGATCATGGGTTTCCCTACGATGGTTGTGCCTATACATTGCTCAAATGTTCTCCAGGCATGGATCAAGCAGTTGACTAAAAGTGATCGCGACAAGCTGCGGATTTGGGGAATCTCTTCAAAGCTTCTGGATATCGCAAAGGTGGAGGTTTCTCGATACTTTCTGTGTGCAGCTGCCCGATCCTGGAAACCAGCTCATCATGTATTCCGCTTTGGGAGAGTCAAATTGACCCCAACCATGGAAGAGGTCCACAGAATATGTTGTCTACAGAGGTTCCTGGGACCCACTGTGTTTATGCGGTGTAATGGGTATTCTTCAGTCTTGAGTGAGCTAATTGGCCTATCAACCAGTGATTGTGGTCGCCAGCTCATCTATTCAGACGGACTTTCTCCCATGCTACAGCTAGCCTACTTTGACAAAGTAGCCGAAACGCGCACCTCCCAGGGTGACGAGCAGTGGTTGAAAGGCTTTACTGTCCGCTTGCTAGGGGAATTGATTTTCAGCCATGGCTAGATGGTTGTAAACATTGAAGTCGTCGAGGTGGCTTTGGCAATTGTCACCAGACAGATAGATTTAGCCCCAGTCATCTTGGCAGAAACTTACCGAGCTTTAGACCGATCACTGCAGCACTACCGGCACTTTTATGGTTGTGGAGATTTTGTACAGGTATGGTTGGTTGCACATCTAGGTGTAGTAGTCTTACGCCCGCAACGATGAGCCTTTGAATCTTACTGTCAAAGTGGCCATGTGCGCACACTCACCTCAGTTCAAAAGGAGTATGAGCATTTAGAAAGCTTGACAGAACAGAAAATCATCTGGTGCATTATTCCATCGGCTACTCATAACTTTGAGGCCTTCTTCAACACAGCTGATATGTAGCTTATCGTCCTGTCGGGGTTGACTGGTGGAGTTGAATATCACCCAGTCCGTGTGATGCGGCGGTTCGGTTACCAACAAAATGCCTCTGTTCAGGGGCAAATGCCAACATGATTCCAAGAATACCCTCTGAGCTCTTACACAATGACTAAGGAGCTCTCTCGCCTGCTCAGTGGCACCATACGATCAAAGGATCCTGCAGTCATAGAAAGGAAGAGTTGCACGGTAGAGTATGAAGCCGAAGTCAAAGAGGCTTGGCCAATCTGCAGCACAGCTCCGAGCCGTACACTCTTTGCCAAAGCCTCGGGTTCCAAGGGATCCAGAGATGACATAGATTCATAACATTCCTGTCATGTTACTAGTTCTTTGCAAGTTGAAATACATGCAATCATTCCATTGACTTTGGTAATAAAATTCATCAGAACATTTCTGGCCAGTTTGTTTGATTTCTTATGGTTGATGCAGAACAGAAGTCACCATCACGACAACATGTGCATGACTGGTGCAGGATTCAACTTTCTTCTATCTATCGGCTTGGCACTGGGGACCACCTAGATAATAGTAAAGTATCTCATTTTGTTGCCTTGGTCTAGACAGATGAAGTCTTCATGACTTCTGTGCCAGATGGGCTAGAATTTCCACCTTCGCTTTTGAATTCCCATCCTGATGGATGGATTGAAGGCCTCCTTTCTCCATCTTTCTAGACTGTCACCCGGAGTCTAGCTGCTCCCATCTGTGGTTCGGTCCATCAGGACGAATCTCGGTGCCACCTTCTTCGCCTTTGAATTCCGATCTTGATGGATGGATTCAAGGCCTCCCTTTTCCATCTTTCTAGATTGCCGCCCGGATTCTAGATGCTCCAATCCGCAGTTCGATCCATCAAGACGAATCTCGGTGCCTCCTCCTTTGCCTTTGCATTCCGATCCTGATGGATGGATTCAAGGCCTCCCTTTTCCATCTTTCTAGACTGCCACCCAAAGTCTAGATGCTCCCATCTGCGGTTCGATTCGTCAGGATGAATCTCGGTGCCACCTCATTTGCCTTTGAATTCCGATCCTGATGGACGGATTCAAGGCCTCCCTTTTCCATCTTTCTAGACTACCACTTGGAGTCCAGATGCTATCTTCTGCTGTTCGTTCTATCAAGATGAATCTCAGTGCCACCTTCTTCGCATTTGTATTCTGATCCTGATGGACGGATTCAAGGCCTCCCTTTTCCATCTTTCTAGACTGCCACCCAGTGTCTAGATGCTCCCATTCGTGTTTCGTTCCGTCAGGACGAATCTCGGTGCCACCTCCTTCGCCTTTGAATTCCGATCCTGATGGACGGATTCATGGCCTCCCTTTTCCATCTTTCTAGACTACCGCTCGGAGTCTAGATGCTCCCATCCAAGTGTTCGTTCCTTCAAGACGAATCACAGTGCCACTTCCCTTGCCTTTGAATTCCAATCCTGGTGGATAGATTCAAGGCCTCCCAGTTTTCATCTTTCTAGACTACCGCCCGAAGTCTAGATGCCCCCATCCGCGGTTCGGTCCGTCAGGACAAATCTCGGTTCCACCTCCTTCGCCTTTGAATTCCAATCCTGATGGACAGATTCAAGGCCTCCCTTTTCCATCTTTTAAGACTGCCACTTGGAGTCTACATGCTCCCATCCGCGGTTCGGTCTGTCAGGATGAATCTCGGTGCCACCTCCCTCGCCTTTGAATTCCAATCCTGGTGGACGGATTCAAGGCCTTCCTTTTTCATCATTTTGGACTGCCGCCTGGAGTCTAGATGCTTAAATTTGTGGTTTGTTCCGTCAGGACAAATCTCGGTGCCACCTCCTTCGCCTTTGAATTTCGATCTTGATGGACGAATTCAAGGCCTCCCTTTTCCATCTTTCTAGACTACCGCTCCAAGTCTAGATGCTCTGTAACATTTGGGCCTGATTATCCATTTTAATTATAAACCATGTAATTAACTATTGTATTGCTTAAATGGTTTATTAATGGATAATCTATTATTTTGGATGTGTGAGCTTGTGGTTGGCATTCTGTGCACCTAGTTGTGATTTGGGACCAATGTGGAGTCCAGTTTGAGGATGCATAGTAGCCTCGATTTGCAATCCTGTCTTTTCCTCATTTTCTCTCCTTTTTCTCTTTCCTTCTTTTTCTTTCTCTCACAAGCCATGCCCATCCACCCTTTTTCCGTCTTCTTCTTCCTCTTCTTCCACACCCGTGCCACTAGCGACGGAGGCCCATGCCTCCCCATCCTTTCTTATGGGATGGATGGCCGATGCTAAGCGAGTGGTGGAGGAGTTACAGAGAGCGAGGCAGGAGTGGGTAGAGGGAGAGCAATTCAGGGGTTTTCAGTATTCCAAAAATATTCGATACACCGAACCAGGGATCTTCGGCATACTGATCTGGAGATTCAGTCTACCGTTTTTGCCTAGAACATAGTGTGCATAAATTGTGAATTTAAATGAAGGATAAATGGTTTTAATGGTATGTTGGATATATGTTAATGATGTTTTCCCCATGTAATGACATGGAGGAATGTGGAACCCAAATTAATAGATTTGCGCATGATTTTGGGTTTTAATCCCATAAATGAATGAAACGATGATTTTGTGTGGTTTTGGGCATGAGACCCAAATTATGATTTTAAGTATGGTTTTCTTGGCTTGAGTTGGGACCCTAGTGGATGGTTCAGTGTTGCAAGGAGATAGAGTCCTGCAACGAAAAGAATGAAATGAAAAATGGCTTTGTCAAATGTTTTGAAAAGAGAAACTGCATATGGTTTTAAAGAGATTTATGAGATTTGTAGGAACCACAGCAAGACCAGGGCTTGCCGACAGGGGTATTGAGACCTCCAGAGATGTCGGGGACGTGTCCTTGGTTGTGGTTGCTCAGTTTACGGTCCAGGATAGGAGCCTCGAGACTGTGGTGGTACTGTAGGACCCGGGGTATGGTAGACCCGGACTAACCTCAGTGCCGGTGCTAGTTGGGTCTGGGGTTAGAGTCCCCAGGTGCTCGGGCACTAGGGCGTCGCGATGATGCATTCCGTGCTTGTACCAATGTGGGTACATTTGAGGCTGCGATCGGGGCGATTGAACTCTAGCGTGGGGTGGTTTACCACGGCACTACATTGTGGGCGTGGTGACATGGAATCCTCACCAGCTACTTGTGGACAGGTCGATCGCTTGTGGCTAGGGTGATGCGACCATTTTTGAGATAAAAATTGTGGATTTGTGTGTTGGACTAGTTCCTAGCCCTGATTTGTGATGAATTGTGTTAATGGATTAAATGATGCTTTGGGCAGGGAAACTAGATGTATAGATTTTCTTTTCCTAAGTTGTGCATAAAGATTTGTTAATGGTCATAAGGCTTTGAAAGAAAAAGAAATGTGATTTGGTCAATATTGGACTTATGAAATAGTCCTAAAATCCTGGAATGAAAGGATGATGGTGTTTTTAACAGTTGCCAGCCTGTACTTATGGATTGGTTTTGAGATCGTGAGGCATTGTGTTTTAGGCTAGATCTGGTCAAAAATGTGATTTTGAAAATGTGACTTTGGGAAGAAATCTGAATTATTGAAAAAGGTATGTTTTGGAAAATGAATTCCAAAGGTTTTAAAAGGAAAATGCAAAGGTATGGTTTTGAAAGAAAAGGGTGCTTTTGGAATGAGTTTCAAATGTTTTGAGAAAATAAAAAAAATATGGCTTTTGAAAAGAGCATGGATTTGGGATTGAATTCCCAAGTGATTTCCAATAAAAAAAAAGAGGATTTTTCAGAAAGAAAACCAAGTTTTGAATAAAATTAAAGAAATGAGTTTTTATGGTTTTGTCAAGAGTTTTGTGGTTTGTGTGTTTAGGGTGCGTACTGGGTGACTTAGATGTCACTCACGCGTGCTTAGTTGGTTTTTCAGGAGTAGACCGCGTGCGGCCGAGTTCCGGTGCAGGAGTTGGAGCTTCTAGCCGCACATTGTGATCCTGAAGGTGAGCCTTAGTTACAGTTATTTAATATTTCTGTAATTAGTGTAATTATGCTTGATACTCTGTTTTGGTAGCATGCCCGGGATCGGGGCGTTACAGAGTGGTATCGGAGCTAAGGTTACACCTAGTGCACCGGCTTGGTGATGTCTGGTCTGGTGGCTCCTTAGGATTGCACAATAGAGAGTCGTGCACCTGACTTTTTGGATTGTTGTGTTTTGTGGTGCTGGCAAGAAGTTGTCTCGTCGAGGCCGCAATCCTGGCAAGACCCCTGTACCTGAGTCCAAAACTAGAGAAGGTAGTGTTTGGAGAGGAATGAGATGACAATTTGGCGAGATTATGCGTGGTTTCGTCTAGTCCTTTGGTAGCAGTAGCAAGGATGAGGCAAAGGGAGACCCGTGGATCAAGTAGTTTCGCCAGCTTGGCACGCCAACTTTTGATGGGTGTGGCACACCAGAGGAGTGTGAGGCTTGGTTCCTGGTGGTGGAGAAGACCCATGAGAGGATCGAGTGTCCAGTAGAGAAGTGGGTCCATATCGCGGCATCTCAACTCAAGGGTGCTGTGGATCAGTGGTGGAGGACAGTGCGCCACACCAAATTTCCGAATGTGGACCTACTAATGAACTCCTGGGACGAGTTCCGAAAGGTATTCTATGAGTGGTTTTTCCCTAAACATGAGAGGGATATGCTAGACTGAGAATTCGGGAACCTAAAGCAGGGTAGCCTGTCTGTGGATGAGTATGAGTCGTCGTTCCATTGGCTAGAGCAGTTCTCTCAGGCTGCAATTTCTAAGAAGAACAGAGCCAAGAGATTTGTGGAGGGACTAAACTCCGTATTGAGATCCAGAGTTATTGGCTTTAGATGCCAGAATTTAGTGGAGGTTGTTGAGCTTGCAAGCCACTATGAGGATGATCGTAGGCTATTTCAGGAGGAGTATCCCAAGAAGGATAAGGGGAGAAAGTCTGTCTTTCGACCTTCTGTTTCTTAACCATCCATTTCTCGACCATTAGTGACAGGAGCGCCATGTTCTGGGAGTTCTGGCAGCTCTAGGAAGAAGCGGAAGCAACAGCCTACGTCTGGTAGAGTAGAGAGTATGGGTTTCAGCCATGTCAGCTCTAGTAGTGGCCTTCAGATGGGACCATGCCATGTCTGTGGCAAGATGGGGCATGTAGCGGCGCAATGTTGGCATAGGTAGAGGAATTTAGACAGAGTAGTCTACTACAACTCTGGGAAGTCCGAGAATTACCAGAAGGACTGTCCTAGTCAGCCAAAGCCAGTAAGAGATGCACCACGTCAACCTACCAAGGAGAGAGTGTTCTCCATTGCTGCCCCAGATGCTAGTCCATCTAGAGATGTGGTAGAAGGTGAGGACTAGCACAGCTGTATTTGATAGTCTTATCCTGTAATAATAGATCCTATGTGTAATTGACACTATTTCTTATTATGATTATGGTTATGGTGTGTTGATTATAGGATCTTTTCTTGTGGCTGATCGGATGACCTGAGTCTTGTTCGGCTCTAGGAGTTTATTTTCTTTTGTCTCCAAGTCATTTGCTTCTGAGATTGAGACTAGGCCAACCTGATCCTGATGGATATGCAGGATTATGATGTCATCCTAGGGATGGATTGGCTGGCATAGCTTTCAGCTGTGAGCAGTTGGGCCAGACCGAAGATAGTGATTGAGATTAGAAGTTTTCTTGGCCTAGCACGGTATTATAGGAGATTCATTCAGGATTTCTCCCTGATTGCTACACCATTGACCAGATTAACTAGGAAGGAAGTGCACTTTGCCCTCTAGGTGTGGCAGTTTTACAGTTTACAGTGATGCCTACGTGACTTTTTTAGGGTGTGTGTAGATGCAGCGTGGTAGCGTGGTGGCGTAAGCCTCGCGCTAGTTGAAAGATCATGAGAAGAATTATCCCACCCATGATTTTAGATGGTAGTTGTTGTGTTCTCCTTGAAAATTTGGAGGCATTATTTATATAGCGAACAGTTTGAGGTGTACACAGATCACAAGAGTCTGAAGTACATCTTTACCCTGATGGATTTGAACCTGAGACAGAGGCACTGGGTGGAGTACAATAAGGACTATGATTTTAGTTTGTCCTACCACCAGGGAAGGCTAATGTAGTTTGAGCAGGCGCACTCATGTCATGGCTAGTCTGATGACTCATGAATGGAGATTGTTAAAGGGACTAGTGGAGTTCAGGACTCGGAGACAGTCTCAGGGACCCGCTAGAGTAGCGCTGGCTAATTTGTCTGTTCGCCCGAGGATGATCGAGGCGATTATCACAGCTCAGCAATATGATTCTTTTGTGTCAAATATCTGGAGGAAGCTACAAGCTGGTAATGCCC
>JAMKQA010003974.1:0-14608 GCA_024699735.1 Posidonia australis
CTTTCAGAAAGGAAATTGTCTTATATTTAAAAAGGATTTTCTTTTGATATTGAAATAATGATTTAAATGTATCCTTTTCCACCAATTTGTGTTGGTTAAAGACCAAATATTATGTGGGCTAAACTAAGAGATACGATAGTATCTCTAAATGGTCAAGTATAAGTCCAAAGTTGATATACAAGATTTTCTAAGTTGACAAGACTAAGAAGGTAAAAACCACTAGATGGTTTGAATCCCCAAGGCCCTGTTAAAGGCATACTCCATTACTATTGGTCAAGGCAAGATATACATGTGTCTCACTTTTAGTGGCATCTCATTAGTAAATAGTTGTTAGAATTCTTCAGAAACTAAGATGAGAGTAAATACTGACATGACTCGCCTATAGTAGTGCAATGTGCTTTAACAACCACTTATAGGCCAAAATCAATTACTTAACATTGTGTAGCATCACTAATTTTTTGTTATAAGTGGAATTGATGCTTCAACAAATTTTTTGTTATCCTAATTATGGATTTAATGGTGGGACTAGTGGTGGATCCTTTGAACTTCATAATGAGGAAGTTTTGTATTTCTTTTGTGGATGGATCTTGGTTTTCCATTTTATGTCTTCATTTTTAATAATTTGGAAAACTAGTGGGCTTGTGTTCAAAGATATTAAATAGCACGTTTTTGGGACACATTTTGCAGACACATGTTATTTGCACATTTGACTTTTTTAGTAGACCCTTGCAATTATTTCTAAATTGTTTTACTTTCGCATTGTCTCCCATTTTGTGGATGAAAGCTGGATAATCTTTTAGTGGTCAGTCATTTCCTATCATGCTTTCTTTTCAAGTGCAACATTGCTAGTTCATTCCTAGTACCTTTTTGCAAAACCACATGATCGCACATTACAGAATCTTGAATAGAATTACTAATGTTTCTTAGCTATTGAATATTTTTTTTCTTCGGTCTTCATTAATTATTCATTTATTAGAAATTTAAAATTTGGTAACAACCAAAGTTGTTACATGACACTAGATTCACTAAGAATACTAGCTTAGAAATGTTCGGCTAAGTAACTCCATAAGACTAAATAATTGACAATCTACATGAATTTTCATTGTTTTATGGTGTGTTTGAGTTGTTTCCTGCAAGAAGTTTAAAAGAAATAGGGAAATGAACAGACTTCTAACTCAAGATCTAAGGGGTCCAACGTGAACGAAGAAAGCTTGTCGCATAATTTACAAGCAAAATTGAGAAGCCTTGTCCAAGGTGTCTCCCATACCTTTAGGTAAAGCAACAATTAATCTTGTCACACAATTTACAAGCAAAATTAAGAAGCCTAGTCCAAGATGTCTCCCATACCTTTAGGCAAAGCAACAACTAATCTCCGAGCAATGTGTGGCTGGATCAACTAATTAGAATAAAGCCACCAACATTCAAAAGAAACATTAAGCCTAAGGAATGTGAGTACTAGTAACTTCGGATTCAAAAGATGTTAAAGTGTGTGACATGTCTGAAGGAACATTGGGTACATCTGATCACGTACCCATTGAAGGGAAGTGCTAACAAGTGGTGGGAGTCCACATGACGTCTAAGGTTTCCTAATATAGTCATTGTTGAACTCAAATGGTAGGATTTTCATGATGTCTTCTATAAGAAGTATTTTCATGTGCATGTTCATGACCAATTTAACAAGGAATTCAAGGATCACCGACAGGGGAGTGGAACTATGATTGAGTACGAGGTGGAGTTTGCTTATTTGGAGCGATTCACATAAATCTTTGACTCTAAGGATTACAAGGCGAAGAGGTTCCTAGATGGGCTACAGCCAACATTGAAGATAAAGTTATGGCTTGTCAGTGCCAAGTATTAGAAATGATAGAGATGACATCCCATTTCAAGGTAGAATACAAAAAGCA
Organism: Posidonia australis; assembly: GCA_024699735.1. Lineage (NCBI taxonomy): Eukaryota > Viridiplantae > Streptophyta > Magnoliopsida > Alismatales > Posidoniaceae > Posidonia > Posidonia australis. The sequence continues at coordinate 1,905 of JAMKQA010003974.1, forward strand.
CAGGAAGAGCCATTCCAAGAGAAAAGGTAAAGGGTTGTTACTAGCTCAATTCTCTTTCTCTCTCTGATCTACACAATTTTGAAAGTTCTAAAAAGAAGCAAAAGGATCGACCCAATATCTTTGTGGTTGGGAGGCATAGTTACGCAAGCGATAGTGAAACAGGCGCTAACTAGGCAAGATCCAATGCTAACACGCAAGGTGGTAGAGCTTACTTCCAATGTGGGCAACAAAGTCATATTGCCAAGAATTACCCATATTTACAACAAACTCTGATCATAATATACAACAACTATGGAAAGCAAGGACACAAGTAAAGGAATTACCCTGGTCCTCCTAACAGAGCAATGGACACACCACATCCACCTACTAAGGGGCGAGTCTTCTCTGTCACTGCCCCAGGAGTTGGATGTGATGGAGGATAAGGAGTAGTAAAGGACTACAACATGAGAAATCCTTTTAGTATTATTGTAACTTTTCTTTATTGTACCTCTTAACTATGTTGTGACATGTTTAATTACTTTTATTCCATATATAACGGATCAAATGACTATAAGTATCGTTCGATTCAAGGAGTTATTCTCCTTCATCTTTGAATCTTTCACAAATATGATCAAAGATAGGCCAACGAAGTTGGCTTTCCACATAAATGTTATAACACCACTAGGAGAGTATAATTTAGCATGCAAGTACCAGAGATCCGATAGAATTGTGCTGAACAAAATGTCTTTCAAAGTCAATTTGATAATTATGGACATATAAGAGTATGACGTCATATTAGGCATGAGCTAACTAACTCAGCAATCAATTCTTATTGACTATGTTAAGAAGAAAGTTTGTATAGAGTGTTGGAATAATCTCACATTGGCAAAGTAAGAACTGAAATTTATAATTATATATAGATGAATCTCTCTACTCATTGTCAATTGATTTTGAGTTAAATATCCATACATCAACATGATACCAAAGCCAAAAGAAGCCTTAATAAATCCAAGTTTACACGCATCCACCTATGTTTAAAAGAAACACTTGTTAAACCTTAAATGATCAAGGCAGTGTTGGGTTGTTTTCTTCTCCAACAAGGTACTCACTATGTGTTTAGAACTTTTAATTCCCTTTTAATATGGTAACATGATAGAATCTTGTGTTTGGTTTGTGAATCCATGCATCCAATGTAAAGGTGTTGATTTTATTGGTTTTATTGTGGTTTTGATGGCATCACATGGACAATTGACCTGAAAACAAAGAAGCTCTGGGCATCAAGTGTGTGTGACTCATACAATTTACCAACACAGATAGCCATCACATTTTAATGTTATTAGTTTGATTATGTGGTTTACTCCGATTTTTAGAATACCATATTGTACAATGGAAGTTTTGTTGAAATTTTGATTTAAGCTAAGACTTTCAGTTTTGGTTAAAAAGGAAACTCTCTTATACTTAAAAAGGATTTCCTTACGATACTAAAATAATGATTTAAATATGTCCTTTTCTGTTGATTTGTGTTGATACCAAGAAACCGACCAAAAGGTATAACAATATCTCTAAGTCGTCAAGCACAAGTTCGATGTTAAGGTATGTGATTTCCTAAGCGAATAGAATTAAGAGGGTAGAAACTTCTACGTGGTCCAAATGCCAAGATGACATGAGAGATGCACTCTACTACTATTAACCAAGGTGAGATATACACGTGCCTCACTTTTAGCGACGACCCATTAGTGAACAGTTGTGAGGATTCTTCGAGACCCAAGATGAGAGACCTCTTGACACATGGATCACCTATAACAGTGTAGTGTACTTTAATAACTACTTACTAGCCAAAGTTGATTGCTTGATTTCAAATAACATGACTAATTTTTTTTATGAGAGCAATTGGTTTTTCAGTGGATTTTTTATTATCTTGATTATGAATGTAGTGGTGGTGAGACCAATGGTGGGTACCTTGAACTTCTATATTGAGAAAGTTAAGTTTTCCTTTTGTGGATCTTGGTTTTCCATCTTAAACCCTTAATTTTAATAATTCAAAAAACTTATAGACTTATGATTTAAAGATATTAGATTATATCTAGCTTTCCATTCTTTGTGCTAATTCTAAGTTCTATCGTGTTTTTGGGCACATTTTGCTAGCACAAGTTATCCACGCATTTGACTTTTTCAGTAGACCCTTGTAATTGTTTCGAAATTGTTTTATTTTCGTTTTGTCACCCATTTTGTGAGTAGATGTTAAATGATCTTTTAGTGATCACTCACTTCTGTGATTTCTTTTCGAGTGCAACTTTATAAGTTCGTTTCTAATATCTTTTTGCAGAACCACATAGTCGCAAATCACAGGATCTTGGGTAAAATTATTGATGTTTCATAGTCATTGAATATTCTTTTCTTCAACTTTCATTAATTATTCGTTTATTAAGAAATTGAGATTTTGTAACAACTACGGTCACATGACACAACCCAAGTTCTATCAACAATAAACTAAGTCAAACCATCTCACAAGTAATTTATACCATAAATCTATACTCTACCCCTGCACCGAACCTAAAAATCATAATCTACTTTTTACTTCTCCAAATAACCAAGTTTCTTCCCACATAAGTACAGTAAGTTGATTACCTATCTCCTCTATCACTAACATAACTCAAGTCCAAATAAACTTCAACTTGTAGATGCCCACGCTTCTTGTATATCAATCCCATTCCTGGTACTCCTTTGAAGTAGGCTAATACACGCAAAGCACATCTCCAATGAATCATTCAAGGTTCATGCATAAACTAAGTAAATAATGCTACAACAGATGAGATATCAAGACACGTAACTGTAAGATAGTTCAATTTTCACACCAATCTTCTATATTACCCAACATCATCAAAAAAAACTACGAAGAAATGTTCCAAAAATTGAATCTACAAGTGTTAAAGGTGTACATGAATCCATAACCTAATCCAACTTATTTGCGTTGAATAATTTAAAACTCATACCCAACCCAGCATCAGTCTAAACTCAACCCGACCCACAAACTTCGAATTAGATACTTATTAAGAATTGAAGATTATAATTATAAAATATTGTATAAAACTAAACAATACCAATAACAAACATAAAATGATAAACAATCTAATTGTGTTCAAAGCAAAGACATGAATTACTAACATTCCTTGAATAATATAAATTATTACACTGAAGTTATTAATAATTCATGAAAAAATGTAATGGAGAGAGAAGGAGACAAGATCATAAGATAAAGTAGAAAGATTGCATGAAGAGAATAGAAAATAGAGTTTTGGAGAGAAAATATTAAGATTTTACAAAAAAATAATTATATATAATATGTATGTATAAATATAAACAATTAATTGTATATATACCTTTGGGTCTCTGGTGAGATTACGTAACCCATCCTTAGAGCTTATACCCAACCTAAAAAAATTCAAGTTTGAAAATTTTTAACCCATACCTAATCCATTATACAAAAAATCCAACCCAACCCAATTCACACAGATCTGATTGATTTGAATATCAAGTCAACTCGAACCTATGTACACCCTTACCAACAGTTGACTCTAACTTGCATCTCAACAATCTAGTTTCCTAAAACAAGTCAAGAACATATATCTTCTATGACAGCACCATTTTATTTTGGCCAGAAACAAACTCATCCCAAAAGGAAAAAAGAAATCTAAGATGTTCCATATCCCTTATAACAAAATGCTTCCTTAAATACTCGATCACTACAATCTCTACTATGTCACTTCCAATCAAGAGAATATCATCTACATATATAACTAAAATAAGACCACCATTTAGCACATGTCCTGAAGAAAATAAAATGATCAATAACACACCTCTTGAATTCTATTTTCACAACGATATTGTTGAATTTTTTAAACCATGTTCTTAAACTTTGTGTAAGACCATCAATAACTTTTCTAAAATTACAAATCTGATTCTCCTCTTGAATAACATACTCCAAAAATTGTTCCATACAAATTGTCTCATGTAAATCACCAACGAAAGACATTTACGAACATTCAACTAATGAAGATCCCATGACTTGTTGATGGCAATAGATAGCATAACATGAATAAAACTCAATACGACCACTAAGAAAAAAGTTTGAGCATAGTTTACACTAAAAGTTTAAGTAAACTCATGAACAACCAATAACTACCATCAACTAGTCAACGAACCAAAGCCCATGTGTCATAGGATATGAGTGCCTGCTTTTCTTCACCTATAATAACTTTCCAATGTTGAAGAAGAAGAACCTCCTTGTAGTTTCCAGGAATAAATTTAGAAGAAATGGAAAAGCCAAACTCGCAAAATGAAAGATGAAGTCAATTATAGGAAACAAATTTGAAAATTAGATGTACAGTACAGAATCACTTACCACGACAAAAGGCAACAAGTAAGTCAAGATTAGCAGAGGAATCATCTGGCGAAACTGAGCAAAAGGCAAGCAATACTGTTGATCTAACCACCTTGGAAACTGTAAACTTGCAAGGGACGAGCAACAATAATAGTAGGAGCAGGAGTAGAGACATCACCAACCATCCTAACATTATCTCTACTACTAAGAACAGTGCTTGGTCAAGATATAGGAGAAAAGCAAGGAAAAAATGATGTAGACTTCAAAAAGATAACATCAATCAATACAAAATACCATAGTGTCACAAGATTGTAGCAACATTATCCCATATAAGTCTTAGAATATCCCACAAATACATTTAATGAAGCAGGGAAATAATTTGCCAAGTTTAGGTGAGAGACCCTAGACATAACAGCACAACCAAAGACACAAGGATGACGGTGGAACAAAGAATCATAAAGACACCACCGTCGAAAAGGAATATCACCAAATAAAATAAAAGAGAACATCCTATTAATAAAAGATGTAATGAGAACAACATTGTCTATAAGATAAGATGTAATATTAAGCATGATAATACAAGTGACATTAAGAATACAATGATGTTTTCTTTCAACCACATCATTTTACTAAAATGTCCAAGGGCACATTGTTTGGTGAAATATCTCCAAAAAGAACAAAATTTAGCCATCTCATTTTAAGCAAATTCAAAGACATTATCACTACGACAAATTTTTAGAAAGGCTAAAAATTGAGTTTTTATTTTATTTAAAAAACTTTTTGATTACTTAAAATACATGAGTTTGTCTTTCAATAAATACATCCAAGACACACGAGAGTAATCACCCACAAATATTATATAATACATAAGACCTAACACAAATGAAACACAAGCTAGACCCTAAACATTAGAATGGATCAACTCACAAGGACACTCACTGACAAAATTGAACAGATGATGATAGATAGTATGATGATACTTACCTATAAGCACGACTCATACTCAAAAGAGTAAAAGACACAATAGACAACAACAATAAAACTTATCGAAGTTTTTGAAAATATGGATAACCCAACCAATAATGCCATAGAAGAGAAGACTCCTCCTACAAAGATATGGAAGACACAAGTCCCTTTGGAATCTTGTCATGCACCAAGATGTAGAAACCACGACCACACTCACAACCTAAACCAATCCTCTTCTCATCTTATGGAAAAGTACAATGATACGAAAAAAAGATTACATTAAAGAAAAAGACATTGGTAATGACACTAATAGAAAGCAAGTTCATGAGAAAGTCTAAAACATAAAGGACTTTAAGTTGAAGGTTGGATGAGGCATAAATACCCTTTCATTGGCAACTTGACATGGCCTACCATCGACAATGAACACAAAAGAAATATTCAATAATTTTTTAAGGTAAGTGAAAAGGTCATGGGTACGAATGGATACTCTGGAAATTATAACCCAATAACTATCCTTAGAAGTAAGGTAAGCACGCATACTTAATGTATGCAACATATGAAGCAGTAAGGAACTTCACATAGCCTGTGGGACTGAAATAGTAACATCTAACTCACTCACTGCAATATTTGTAATCACATTCTTAGTCCACTCTGACTTGCCAAATTTATCACAACATCGATTAAATGTATGGTTAGTACAACCACAATACTCACAGTTTCAAGTACCATGTGTAACACCACATCCTCCCCCCTAAAGAGCAATCTTACCCCAACCACAACTACAAGAAGATCAAAGGGAGTAGTGCCAATAGAAACATGTACAACCTAAACAAATGTAGATAACAAGGAGGGAACAGTATTTACACCAAGAACATGACTACAAATCTAAGTCACAACATCAAGACATAGTTCAAATAAAAACTTAGCCACGACCAAACCATCCTAGCACTCTTTGAGGGTTTTCACATCATTTACAACGAGCTAATGAACATCCAACTTGTCCATAAAAGTACGAAGAGAGGTATGGTACTCTTGAATAATGCAGTTGTCCTACTGCAAGGCGAAAAACTTCTCATATATCTAAAAAACCCTAGAAATGTACTTCTCACAACCATATGTTTCGTTCAAGGTGTCCAAGATCTTTTTGGCACAAGTTAAAAATATCAATGCTTGGCTCCATACAGTTGGCCAACCAAATGGTAACCCTATGATTCATAACAAGCCAGTCTTTAAAATAGGACCCTTTGGAGAAAAGGGATCGTCAATAATGTATTTTAATTTATGATAGACTCCCAAAAATATTGTAAACACCTTCGCCCACAAGAGATAACCCTGTCCATTCAACTTTATTGTTATACCACTTATATTACGATGCGACACATCACTAAAGAAGGAAGAGAAAATCATCTGTTATGCCAACTATGTTGGAAAATGCGAGCAAAGGCAATAACAAGCACGAACACCCACAAATAAGAACACAAACAAACCAAACAAAGTTTGAACAATCACAATTAAGGCACACAACAACACATAGCAACCTAACACATCTCCCCAACCAACGACATGACTACAACAGCCACCGACATAGGTTGAAACCATCGCCGAACTACGTAAAGAGGAGTTTAGGCACCAACGGACACGAGAGGAGATGAAGGAGAGGCCGATAGACGACCTAGAGGGCTGAATAAGTGTTGTTGATGGCCAAAAGTGCTAAGAGTTGACAATGACGACAACAAAAATGCTCGAGACAAGATCAAGCACCAGCGAACATGGGAAAAGGGAGACGAGAGGCCAACAGACTGCCTGGAAGGTGAAACAGGAGTCATCAGTGGTGCTAGAGGCTATCAAAGGTGCAAAGTGCCGACGGAAGTGTAGTTGACAACAATAGGGTTGCATGGTGGTGGAGAAAATTAGGGTTTTGCTCTTGATACCATGTTAGATGATAAACGTAATTTGATTAATTAGCAAAAGAGAGTCTACAAGACTATCTATAAGAAACTACAGAGTCTAATGGTAAATGGATACCTATTTACTCATATACCCTAAATAATGTAAACAATTCTAATAATCATAAATGGTATAGATCCAAAAAAATTCCCTTGAACAAATGGCAGAGAAAAATAATCTGTGCAAAGTTTCAATTCAGATATCAATAATTTCCACATTATGATGAATTGATGATGACTATGGTCTGCACAAAATGCAACTCTCAGTGTTAACAACACTAACAGTACCAAACATAAAGTGACATAAAACACTACTTTTGGAGGCAAGCAACAATATTAGGAAATCCTCATAAAACAACTTCTTGTGTTGCCCTGTGCAGAGTTCCATGGTCCTAGATTGAAAATAAGAAACAGCCATATAAATATAACACAACTATCACAATTTGTGAAAAAGAAAAAGATTTACTTATCATGATCAGAACTCTGTTATAATTCCAGTGCTTGAGCTCAACATCCTGATCCAAGAAATCAAGATTATTAACCATGTCTTAAAAAGTCACTAATTCCGAAAACATCTTTATAGATAGAGAACAAGTGATAGGTAAAGTGATCCTATCAGAAAATAGACTCCTATTCACCACAAAGGACCAGAGAGAGAGAGAGAGATCATATGAAAAGTCTAAAACTATAGCAGAGAGTCACTCCCATATTCCACGTACATATGGAATGAAAAACATTAATAAATCATTACATCCAAATTCCTAGTACACACAAAACTCAAAATTTAAATAAGACTTCATTAGACAAAAAAAAACTAAATCCAAGCCTCATCCAGATACTATCTCGTATAAAGGCCTTATGCAGTACAGATAAAATAGAATTGCTCCCTTGAAAATACGGTGTGAAGCATCCACCCATCAGCATAGCCCTGAATTTAGTGACACATTCATAGACGGTCTAATTTAACCAGACACATAATACAGCACTTTGCACACAAGAAATATGATGTCTTGCTTAAGTAGATACACATAGACCTACGTGCAAAAATCTGGTCAATGGTATCTTTTTATAACAATCTGATATATTAAGCAAAGGGGGAAATTGTACACCAAGCACACATTTACCACCAGCATTCTCATTCTTCACATGTTCTCTTCTAACACATTTTGATCAAGTAAAAGTATAAGGATATTTTTAATACTTACGCCGTAACTAACTCTTTTTCTTACATTAACCCATGTTCCCTACAAAATCTATGAATTCTATTTTCTCCATTTTCACTCCCACTTAATTTTCCAATTTCAAATTTGTATACTTTGAAATTCTTAAACACAAAATAATTTTTTAACAAAACAGTTTACATCACGTGATTGGTATATGTCCATTCCATGTTGTTTAACACAATATTTTACAAACCAAAAAAAAACTCTAAGAATAATATAGGCAGCCCATATCCTATAATTATTTGCAGTAAGTTATAGGCCCTGAACCTGCCATTGGCGAAAACTTACTTCAAAGGAATATTTACCTGCTATACTTCAATTATATTAATATAAAGGTTCTGCAAATTGCTTGCAAACCTATTGTTAGTGATTACAATAAATTCATATAACGATACTATGATAGCGAGACCCACGATATCAGTTTTTTTCCATATCAGCAGAAATAAAGAGGCTTAATAAGCATTTTGTATCCTGTTCTTTCCATGTGATTTTCCTTTAAGAAACAAATTGTTACTGATTGTATCGTATATATAAATATAGAGGAGAAGTGAACGACAAAAATGCTAATCCATTGGCGGAAAAAACCAAATGTATCACTCAAAAAATATACAAGTAGAACAATTACCAACATTATTGGATAGAAATGGATAAGATGAAAAGAGAACTAAGCTTTAAAAAATCTTAACAGTGGAAAAAAAACAAACAATTTAACCGCTGAAGCGGCAACTACTCAATCTTTTAGCAGCTACAACAGTCCGGATCAACTGGATTACATTACACCAATTTTAACCTACTCAGCTGAACCATCCAACAGTCAGCCCAACCAAGTTCAATAACTTCAACCTACAGTATTCAAACCGCCTTCTTCAAATCCCCTCACACCCAAAACATACCAAAGATTCTGACCGAAAATCCAACACCAAACAAACCAGGAAAAGTTCCAACTGAAGCAAGAACCCTTAACCCAAGCCAGTCCCCTAAGACACAAATCAAAACTAAATCCACCATTCCAGAACTGATTCCAACACCAAATCCATCACAAATCAACCTCCTCCAAACAAAATCAGCAAGGATCGAACACACCCAATGCATTCCCAACAACCTCCAAACCAAAAAAAAAAACCGAATTTTTCCAAGCATTACTGAGAACGCGAGCAGAGAGTGAACGATTACCACCAAATTCTTCCCGACCGATCTCCTCAAAGCAGATCGCGGCTTCGGATCGAACCAGAGCTAGGGAGGTGGGCAAGCGAGAAAATCCTCGACCTCTTGGGCTTCGCAACGGAAGCTTTATTTCAGGGGTTGGGGATTTTGGAAGTTTCTCGCGGGGGTAGTATTTATAGAGTCCTGTCGGAATCCTTTGGTGGTGGAAATGTGATGGGGTTTTTTTGACCAGCGCGCCATGGCGGTGGCGATTGGGGGCAGCGAAACCGGAACGAATTACCGGTGCGGGTGACTCGGCACGTATTGGCGGGAAAACGAGTTCTCCCCCGCGGCTAGAGCCCCCCACACCCACTCCTTTTTTCTTTTTTTTTGGATAGACTGGCAGAACTTTCCTTTTTTCTGTTTTTATTTTATAACCTAATGGATGGAGTGTTTTTTTAAATCGGTTGATATTTTTTTTCTTCCTACAACCTATGAGATTCGAACCAAAAATAGAAATATAAGTTCCACTTTTCTTAATAACTACATCATGACAGTTAATTCCTATGATGAAGTTAGTCTTCATAAATCCAAAAAAAAAAAAACTTCATTATTCTGAATTCGAAGCCTTCCAACACACAATCACAAGACTGGCCAACTGTTTTATGGCAATTGACTCGTATCGATTCTAAATTTAAAAATCTAAGCTGATGGATTTCCACTTCTTGTAATGATATGACAAGAATGGAGCTGATGAATGGCTTTTTTCTTGTTCTCTTTTTAATAAAGTAGTAGTTTATTGATAATCTCTAGTCGTGTAACCAAAATGTGAAAGAAGAAAAAAACAGCAACAAGGTTTAGGTCTTATATTTATATCTATATTTATATTAATATTTATATCTATATCTATGTCTAATATTTATATCTATCTATACTCTATTATTAATTCTCATTTTTACTAATTTTATATCTCTTGTATTTTGAAAAATCAACAAAAAAATTTCATATCAATTATTTCACAATAATCTATTATTATTCAATGTCATTATTCTTAGAAGTCGCTTTTTGCAATCACATTAAACCATATCAGGGCGAAGCCAGGAATTAAACAAAGGAAGGTAGTACTTTGCATCATGTACATTTACTAAAATAATAAAAAATTAATAAAAAATAAGAATGACTTTTAGAAACAACTTGTGCCATTCTTTATCTTTTTCCTATAAAATACCCAAAAATATATCCAATAAGACATGAATATTTGCAAAAAAGAAAATCCTCAAAAAATAAATTTAGTATTCGTGAAGTATCCAAAAATATATCCAATTATTAGAAAACCTGGATATTTACATAAACAAACCCCAAAAAGAAAAGTCTCGATGATAGAATTCTTAGTCACACTAAATCAAAATCATAAGTAAATTGAAATTTAATCAATCAATACAAAAAAAAAATCTCTAAATAAATCATAACAATGGGATATGAAAAAGAACAAATTAAAACACACTAAGCAAAAAAAAATATAGGTACATAATTAGTATGGTTACTATAACCATGCCGTCGAGAATGGCGAAAATATATATATACGCCAAAGTCGGCAATGTCACGGCAAATATAAAAACGTGCAAATGCAGGAGTCGTCATCTAGTCTATTCAAATGGAAGACGAGGAAAACCATATAACATGAAAATCATGCAAAACAATAAAAAAAGGTCTTCGTAAACCAGAAATATGGGTAAGGATCCCTATTACGTACGAGGAATGTGTTAGGCACCCTCGTACACCCGATAAATCGATCTTCTATTGGTTTCTCTTTTGCTTATGAAATGTCGGCTTTGCAGCCTTTGCTGTACGCCCAAGGGCGATATGTCATGCCATGCTAATGAGTGTAGTGTCTAAAACATAGATGCATGATGTGTAAGGGTGTGTCCTAATGCTCAGAAATATCGCTCTCATGCCGAGTCAAGTGTTGATGCAAGAATATTGCACAATAAGATCAAAGATCTAATATCTTGAGCGATTTATCATCATTACTTTACTACATGCCTAATGCAATCTAAAATGCATGAAAATAGTTGAAAATAGAGTTGTACCTTCCTAATACATCAAGGAAGAAAAGCCAAAGGAAACCCAGAAACAAATCGAGTCGGGAAAGCATGCCAAAAACATATAAAACCCTGCTGTGTGCTACTGAGAACAGGCCAGTGAGTCTGTTTGGTGCGCTAGACTGGTGCTCCAGTCTGGTGCGCCACCTATGTGCGTCTAGGTGGGCCAGGAAAATGTGCTGAGGGAAAACAGAAAACTATGCAAAGTCAAAACACAAAAGAATGCATTCTGGAAAAGTATACAGTGTAAAATCCTTATGTAAAACTTGGAAAAACATGTAAATGCAATGATTTGTGGACCCAGTGCTCAAGGGCTGGTAGCCTCACACAAGGTCCCACCTATTTTGTGCTAAATAAGGGATGCAGGATGTCATGCTACTGGATCATGGACTGATGCACAAGGCTCTCCACGTAGGAGTAAAGTGCAACCAGCCTACCAGATTCTAGCCAAGGACTGAATATCCAAGAGGAGAAAATAATTGGAAAACGATCTTGTTAAAACCGCAAACATGCATGTGAAATCTTAACATATCAGAGAATCAGCCATAAAAGAATCAAGCTCAAAGCCTTCCATAATGCCATGCAAACAAAGATGCCAATGTGAGTGTTTTGCTCTCTGACTAGTCACCGGAGTGGTGCTCTGGTTGGGTGCGCCTGAGTGGTGCGCCCTAGAGAATCTGGATCAGACTACAATCTGATCCAAAATCTACCCCAGAAAAGAGATGAGTGATTCATGCTAATGCAGATGGATTTATGCCATTGTTAAAAGTTGAAAACATGATGGGGATGCACATGATCGAAAGCCATCTTATTAATCATGTAATTAAAACTAAAATGAGTTGATGGGTTCATGTATGAAAACATGTGAAATGCAAAGGAGCAAACATGAAATGGGTAAACCCAATCAGAACACATGTAAGTGATAATCATATCAAGAATATCTCTATGTGCAAAGAACATGTAA
>JAMKQA010003975.1:0-13346 GCA_024699735.1 Posidonia australis
TTTTGGTTTTTGCTGGAAATTTGATTAAGACTTTGATATTTGCTGGAATAGTCCATCGCTCTTAATGCCGGTATGTATTTTTGAATTCATGCTAAGACTTCTAAATCTTTTTCACGTTATAATATTTATGAAAATAAGCACAAATGAATAATCATCAAAATTAATGTTAATATTTCTAACAGGTGTGGTGTGTACCTCCTAGTGGTCAATGATGGTGACCTTGCGGTCAATCAAATCCTGAATGGCACTCTGAAGGGCCATGCAATTGTCCGTTGAATGACCTGCACAGCGCTGGAAATTACAGTGGAGGCTCGTGTTGTACCACCCCAGTAGAGGGTTTGGCGGGGGCAGACCTCCAGGAGTTTCAGGAGTGACACCACCTTAGGGAGGATGGCACTCAATGGCTCGACATGCAGGGTGTACTGTCGTGCAGCACGCTGAGGCCTTCTCTGCCTTGGGCGGGGTCCTTGCTGGACCGGTGTTGCAGGATACACCAGCTGGGCGATGGTGGTGATCTGCGGGGAGTACGATGCCCTAGGTGTAGGTGCATAGACTAACTGATTCGGGCCTGGTTGGTTCACCACATTGACGGGCATGGCGGGCGACCCTACGTATGCGACGGCAAGCTTGGGAGGATCCCGCTTCTTAAGATAACTGGTGCCAGCACCATTGCGAGTACTATTGCTCGCCTGGTGATCCGAGGATGCTGCTTGTTTGGCAAAAGTGGCGAGTGCAGGAATGCTACCACTGCGGAGGGAGCTCTCTACACGTGCACCTATCTGAATTAGAGATGGGAAGGTGGTAACAAGTTGAATGCTCAACAGAGCCCTAACATCTGGCTTTGCACCTCGGATAATGATTTCAATAGACTCCTCGTTGGAGGGTCTATCTCTCACCTGTGATGCAAGGGCGCACCAACGGCCGACGTATTCCCCAAACGGCTCGTGGGGTTTTTGTCTCGTGGCTACAAGGTCCTCCCTCTTTGAGACCAAGTTGAGATTGAAGGCATATTGGTCCATGAACGCTTGCGAAAGGTCGTTCTAAGTCTTGATCGAGCCCATGTCAAGCGACGTGAACCACTTGAGGGTTGGACCGGTGAGACTCTTTGGAAGAGGCGGATCAGCAGCCTCTCGTCAGCCTGGAGTTGAGTTAGATCTCCGCAATATGCCTTAAGATGTGAAATGGGGCAACCCTTACCGTTATACTTCTCGAATTCTGGGATTTGAAAATGTGGTGGGAATGTCGCCTCTGGGAAGTAACAAAGGTCCCGGAATCCGTAGGATTGGCGATCGCTTCCCCACACTTGTCGAGGTTCTCTCTCTAGGTCACCCACCCTACCGTGGAGGGTATCTGGAGCTGCTGCCGATGAGGGTGATGCAGCAGGGGAACTGGCCGCATATGCTGCGTGGGTCGCACCTAAGTGCTCCTCCAAGTTCACCATCATGCCACCTGGTCTCGCGGCATGATGGCCAGCATATCCGTGCAAAAGTGATGGATGTGATTGTGGAAGTGAATGTGCCTGAACCTGATGGTGTGTGAGGGGAGAATAAGTGGAGAGCTGTGTCGCTGGGGATGCTGAATATGGGAATAACAGTTGCTGCAGCAGTACGGCTCCAGGCTGCAACCTCTAAGGATGCTACACTCCTGCAAACCCGAGGAGCTGGCCACCAGATGCCAGAGTAGAATGTTGTGCAGTGATGTGGTGTGTCTGAGCTTGTGGTATCACACCTAGTGTGCATGCAGTGAGGAGCTGGGTTGAGGGCTGAGGTGGTGGTGCCGATGCTTGGAACACTGGAGCAGGCTGCAAGGGAACCTCAGGAATGTTCGGGTCTATGGAGGACTGAATTGCAAAGGCCATGCCCTCGATCTTCTAGGCGAGGACCAACAAATACTCTGCCTGTGCGGCAGGGGATCCCTCAGGGACAGTGAGGGATGGCATAGTCAGAGGTCCAGATGTCAAAGGTGGGACAACTATGGGTTGCCCTAGCGGCAGGGAAACCGCAAGAGATGTTGCAACAGTGGGCTGGGTGCTGAAAAAAAAGGAACCCTGAGAAAGTGAGGCCGTGAGTGATACATCTGGAACCCGAGTTGGGGTCACTGAGATAGACTCAGTTCCTGACTCCAGACTGGCCAAGGTCAGTGGATGTCCTGCAGGGTAAGGGACAAAACCTCCGTGATGCACGAAGGGGACAGAAGGAACAGTTGAAGACATAGCAAGGGTAGGAGGGACCGAAAAGGAAGCGCCCTCCAGAGCAACAATGACAGAAAGAGACTCACTAGTGCACTGGGCCATAGCAAACCGAGAACGGGTGAGGACCGGGCTACGGTGGCAAACAAGGGTATGAATCCTAGGACGAGCTATCGTCAAAGTGACGAATCGTCTACGAAGCGTCGCAAACAGGGGAGTCAAGGCAGGAACGCTCGAGCTGTGGCTAAGGAACTCACACTCTATGACATGAGGAAAAAGAAACTACTAGTGTTAGAACTAGCAACAAAATTCAGTTTGTTATGGTGGCGTGAATGGCATTCATGCACATAGATGCAACTAACATGCTCTCTCTTACCAACTAAGTGTTTCCTAGAAGGTCATCTACTCTGGGATCACATATGGGTAAATAGGTCTCCAACTCAGCCTAGAAAGAAAAGGTCCCCGCTCTAAATCCTGGCCAAAGAGCAGGCAGTGAACGGGTGGTGCCTTAGTGGCCTCATCTCCTACAGTAGCATGGAGTTGTACCCTATACTAACACCGACACGACCCCAGACAAAAAGGAACAAACTAGCAACACGTCCTACGCCAAAGCTATAGAACGGGTTACTAGAATTTCCCATCGCGGACTGTAAGTGGACTCAGAGGAGAAGATGCATGCATTATATGATCAATCATGCGATATGCTTTAGTGCTTTTTACTTGCATTTTATTAACCATGGGGAGAGCTTGATTTGGTCTCTAGTTTTGCCTTATTAATTGTTCTCTGAGTTTGTGTATTTTATTTTAACCAGAAGGGGGGAAAATACACGTTTCTACTCTCCTAGGCTTGTCAAGTGCGAAAAGGAGAAGCAAACATGCAAGCAAGACAAGCAAGCAAGCAAACAACACGCAAAAGGCATGATCATGACATTTGCAAGTGTCGTGGCATCATGATTGTGAAAACAAAAACATCCATCACAGTAAAAGGCAAGATACATAGCGTGTGTGTGTAGTGACAAAGCAAGTGTGTAAAAGAAAATGCAAAAAGCATACTAAGTAAACAAACAATCACCAACAAACAAACATGTGAAGCCAATGCAAGCGAGAAAGACTAACCTCAAAGTCGGAACCTTGTACTCCTCAACGGAGTCGCCAGTTCTGTGACCACGCCAACCCGAGGGTCCGGTAAGGAGTCACGCTAGAGCAAAGAGATCACAGCCATGCCAAGATGTCGAAGGCGCAAGATAGGATAAAACAAAAAGAAAAAGGAGTCGCCACCTGGTCTTTTAAGAGAAATACGAGGAAAACCACAAGAGATTGTATAGACACCCCGATTTTGAAGTCACTTGGCAGCAAGCTCCTCTGGATGATGCTCTGGTTACGACCGCTAAAACCCTAGCCCACTTGAGCCCACACAAGCCCATTCAGGTCCACACTAGCCCACTTTGACCTAATTATAATTAAAACCAAAACAGAACACACTATCGGGCTGATAGCCCTAACTATCCGGTGATGAGTTCGTCAACTCATTGGCGGGCTGATAACCCAAACTATCCGGTTGGTAGGTCGGTCAACTTGTCCCTTAGTTTGCCAGCCTGGTAGTCTTACCTAACGCCCCTTTTTTCGGGCTGATAGCCCTCACTATCCAGTTGACATCCATCATCAGTCTATCCCTTGGTCGACAAGTTCGGCATCTTGCCATGTATCTTCCCGGGCCGGAAGGTCTATCATTCACCAGGTGTACCCTCGACCAATAAGTCTGACAGACCTGCCTGGACACCCCATGGCACGAGTCGGGAATCTCTCACGCTTCCCACCGAGAGTTGAGCTACCCACTCGTTTTCAGCATCACCCTCATGTATCACCCAGCATTAGGGTCATCCTTTGCATCAGCACTGTGCATGGGCCACGAGTCACGACTTTTTGGTGCATCCATCGAATAAGTGGCTCACGGCCCCACAGCAAGTACCACTCTCCCGCAGACTCAAGTGGGGTGTCTTGTTAACCCTGAGCATCGATCTCGATTCCATCGACCTCGCTTAGGGAGGGGCATCTGTAGACACCCCGATTTTGAAGTCACTTGGAAGCAGGCTCTTCTGGATGATGCTCTGGTTGCGACCACCAAAACAGCCCACTTGAGCCCACACAAGCCCATTTAGGCCCACACTAGCCCACTCCGACCTAATTAAAATTAAAACCAAAACATAAAAAATTTAAAATATTTAAAATCCAATTAATCAAACAGAAACCCTGATTCAAGTCAAAATCAAATAAAATTCAATTAATCAAAGACAAACCCTGATTCAAGTCAAAATCAAATAAAATCCACTTAAAATCCAATTAATCAAACAAAAACCCTCATTCAAGTCAAAATCAAATAAAATCCACTTAAAATCCAATTAAAACCCAACTAATTAAGTGAAAACCCTAATTAAAGTCAAATGCCATCAAAATCATTTAAAACCCTAATTAATTGAACCAAAAATCCTAAAATTAAAATAAATAAAAACAAAAACCTAAAATAATTAAAACCCTAATTAAACCCAAAATCCTAACTAAAAAAGCAAAAGCCTAAAATTAAAATAAATAAAACAAAAACCTAAAGTAATTAAAAACCTAATTTAAAACCCACTAATTAAACCTTAATCATGAATTTAATGGAAATCATAAAACCTAAATAAAAGCCTAAACCTAAAACCCAAAATCCATTTAAAAATCTTAAAAACAAAACCTTAAAACAAATAAACAAAAGAAAAAACAAAAAAAACAAAACCCTAAGCTCAATTCGCAGGCTCATAAGCCCAACACTATTTTATTCAAAAATACAATTCAGAACTTTAGAAAAGTCAAAAATAATTCCAGCAACCCTTGATTTTCCGACGACAACTCCAATGATATCTTGAGGCCTTCGGAGCGAATCCCTGGACACCATGATCTCCGATCAACCTCCTCCAACCCACCCTCGATCCAACGGCACTCATCCGCTGGAAGGAGGAGGATCGATGGCTCTGGAAAGCCTCGTTAGAGTAAAAAGCCCCACCGCCGACGTAGAGCTTGGACCACGGTTTGGAGGTTGACCTTTCCCCCTTGCGAGAGTACACAGCAAACCTAGCGATCCCCTCCACTTCCAGAGCATTCCCTTCAACCCTTTTGCCACTCAAAATCCCCCCCCCCCCCCCTGAACCGTCGCCAGAGCTGTCACCAGAGGGGCGCCGTCAACAAGCTACCGGGAGAGACACCTTCCAGTAAGGTAATCTCCTTCTCTTTGTCCAATTTTGCTTTTGGCTTAGGTACCTTAAGGTCCCCTTAGGTTCCCTGGATCACGTCACGGCGAAGCGATGCCTGCTAAGCCGTCGATCCAACCTCCGGTGATGGGTTCACCACCACCGGTGAGGCCCTTGGCCTCTAGATCGAGGAGAGGCCTTCTGGGCCACTTCTCTTTCTCCTTCCTCTTCCTCCCAAAGTGCCCCTGCTCCAGAGAAGTCTCTCTGGCCACTGAAAGATCCACTGCGCCGTCGCCATCGCCATCGCCACAACCCAGCCACCGCCCTCAACCACCGTCGAGGAAGCGCTAGAGCATGCCAGACACTCCTGCGCCGCATCGTTGCTCCAAGAAGCTTCTACACCTCCCCACGAAGTCATCCACACCGTACCATCGCCGTCCGCCGAAGTGCCCCGACGATCCACCGCAGCGACCACCACCGATGTAGGAGCCTCCAAAAGCCTCGTTGTGACTCCCCGATACTCCTCCGATCATCGCCACGTTGCTCCAGCCTCTAGGACACCGCTGCGCTGCATTGTAGTCTTCCCCGTCACCAATCAGAGAGCCTCGTTGGAGCACGAGGTGGAGGGGGGTCCTTAGGCCTCCCCAGCCTTGTCCACCCTCTCGGAGATCGTCTCGATGGCCCTCCAAAACTTCCCCAACCGTCGCTCGCCACCCACCGCCGCTGGGCCGCCGTGGAGCTATCGTCGGAGTGCTCGCTGGAGGAGGAGTGCTGGTGAGCCTACGACGATCTTCGAAAGAGAATTTTTTGGGCCCAGGCCCTTTAGTTCTAGGTGTTTACTTTTAGGTTCTTAGGATGTTACATTTGGGTCCTTTTTTTTACATTTTAGCCCTTGTAGTTTTTAAAATACTTTTTGTTCTTTATTTTCTTTGTGAATTTTGCATATGACCCCTTAGATGTTTTCTTTTTTAATTCTTAACATATTCATGCATGTTTTATCACATATAGATCCTCATAACCATGATTTCTTTATGCTTAAGTCCTAAACATTTGCATTTAGCCCCTGAAACTATTTAAAATGAGTTTTCCCTGTGAAATTTACATTCTGAACCTTGAAGATCTTTAAAATCACACTAATCACCATTAAAATTGAGTTTTTATCACATTTAAGCCCTAAGCTTTTGCATTTAGCCCTTAAAATCTTTTAAAATGAATTTTCTCTGGGAAATTTGTAATCTGAACCGCAAAAGATTTAAAATCACACTGACTATCATTGAAATTGAATTTTCTTTACATTTAAGTCCTGATCTTTTGCATTAAGCCCTCAGAACTTTAAAAAATGAGTTTTCTCTAAGAAATTTGCATCATGAACCCTGACAAACCTCATAATTACACTGACCAATATAAAAGCCTAATTTTTATCACAATCAGGCTTTAAAAGTTTGCATAAAAATCCCTGGATTCACATCAAACCATTCCTCAGCACATACAATTTGCATATAGGCCCTTAGATTATTTCTAAATCCATCATTTAGGGTTTTAAATGTTTTCTTGCATATTTTGGAATATTTTTCACTCATTACATTTCACATTTTGCATTTAATCAGAGATTCCATTTAAAAATCATGTTTTCACTGTGAATTGATCTTTAGTCTCACATTTTATTCACATTTGCACTTATGTGTGAATTTTGCACTTTAGACCCTAAGTTTTCAGGAAATTATCCAAGTGCAATTTTCACATCTCAGTGCCACATTGACATTGAATCCATCATCTGCATGTTAGAATAGAAGGCATGAATATATTTTTCATCTAGATTCTCACTCTTTTTTGTGAATGTTGCATCTTACCCTTATGCTTATCCTTTATTGTGTTTACATCATTTTGTTATTTTTCTTCTCCATGTTTTCTTGCAAATAACATCTTCTGGACATTTGACACACATTTTGACGTAACTTAGATCATGCATCACTCCCATACATGTATTTATCACATCTGACCAGGAAAATGACCAAGTTGCCCTTGAGCCCTCAATTCATGAGCATACATCTCAAGGTTGCACTTAGTCTTGCATAGTCCTTGTCCAAGCCATTCTTTAGAATTTTTTCACATTTAGGCACTTATCCATGCATTTCATATTACTTTTCATCACATTTGCATATCAGTCCATCCCTATTTAGCGAGCCTGCATATCATGCCTTTCTTTCATAGCTTTCTTTCTTCACTTTGCTTTCGGAATCTTTCATCCAATATCCGATTTGATTTGCTCCTACGTCTCGGATTTCTTTTGATTTGATTTGATTTAAATTCCATCGCCCGAGGGCGTATACTAACTGACCGAAAGGTCAACATTGGCCCATTTGCAGATTAATTTCTCCTCTTTGATTTTCACAACTTTTTTCCACGATTCTGAGGACTTGGGTTGACTCCACTTTTTATCTTTTGACATCAATATGGTTTTCCCGAACATTCTGTCCAAAAATCTCATCATTTCATGTGATTTTGTTTGTTGTGTCATATTTTGTAATTTCATCTTTTCATGTTGATTTCTTCGCAGTTTTCGCATACCACCTTGCACATCCATCCAGTTTTTCCATGACATTCATATTAGCATGTTTTAGAGCATGATCTAGGCTTAGCAAGCATTCATCCAGCCTTCAACAAGCGATTTAGACTAGAAAGACCAAGTTTTTCAAGCGTACGAGGGTGCCTAACACCTTCCATGTGTGTAATAGGAATCCGTACCCATCCTCTAGTTAGCAGACATCAAGCTTTCACATCTACATCGCATGCATTCAATCTTGTCTGGTTTTCCTCGTCTTTCCCTTAAAAAACTAGGTGACAACTCCGTTTCTTTTTCTTTTATCCTATCTTACGCCTTCGCCATCTTGGTGTGGCTGTGACCTCCTCCCTCTAGCGTGATTCCACGGCAGACCCCTGAGTTGGCGTGGTCACAGAACTAGCGACTCCGCTGGGCACTCCAGATTCCGACTTTCAGGTTAGTCTTTTTGTTTGCTTTGGCTGCACATGTTTGTTTGTTTGCTTGGTTGGTGATTGATTGTTTAGTTAGCGAGCCTTTTGCACTTTCTTTCACACATTTGCTCTATCACTACACTTGCATGCCACATACTTTGCCTTTTGATATAATAGATGTTTTCTTTTCACAATCATGATGCCACGACACTTGCACATGCCATGATCATGCCTTTTGCGTGTTGTTTGCTTGCTTGCTTACCTTACTTGTGTGTTTTCTTCCCCTTTTCGCACTTGACATGCCTAGGAGAGTAGAGACATGTTTGTTTCCCCCCTTTTGGTTAAAATAAAACACGCAAACTCAAAGAACAATTAATATGGCAATACTAGAGACCAAATCAAACTCTCCCCCTGGTTAATAAAATGCAAGTAAAAAACACAAAAGCATAGTGCATGATTGATCATATAGGGCATGCATCCTCTCCCCTGAGTCCACCTACAGTCCGCGAAGGACAATTCTAGAAACCCATTCTATAGCTTTGGCGTAGGACGTGTTGCTAGTTTGTCCCCCTTTGTCTGGAGTTGTGGCTGTGTTAGTAGAGGGTACAACTCCATGCTACTGCAGGAGACGAGGCTACCAACGCACCACTCGTTCACTGCCTGCGCTTTGGCGAGGATTTAGAGCGAGGACTTATTTACTTTCTAGCCTGAGTCGGAGACCTATTTACCCATGTGTGATCCCGGAGTAGATGACCTTCTAGGAAACACTCAGCTGGTGAGAGAGAGCATGTTAGTTCCATCTATGTGTATGAATGCCATTCACGCCACCATAACAAACTGCATTTTGTTGTTGGTTTTAGCACCAGTTGGTTTTATTCTTCCAGGTAGTAGAGCGTGTGATCCTTAGCCACTACTCGAGCGTTCCTGCCTTGGCTCCCCTATTTGCGATGCATCGTTGCTGATCATCTTTTCCTAAGTTATCCGTCACTTTGACGATAGCTCATCCTAGGATTCATCCCCATGTTCACCACCGTAGCCTGATTCTCACCTGTTCCCAGTCGGCTATGGCGCAGCACACTAGCGAGTCTCTTTCAGCCGCTATCACTCTGGAGGACACCTCCTTTGCGGTCCCTCCTACCCTTACTGTGTCTTTAGTTGTTCCCTCTGTCTCTTTCGTGCATCACGGAGGTTCTGTCCCCCACCCTGTAGGACATCCATTGACCTTGGCCAGTCTGGAGCCAAGCACTGAGTCTATCTCAGTGACCCCAACTCAAGTTCCAGATGTATCACTGACGACCTCACTTCCTCAGGGTTCCTTCTCTTTTAGCACTCTGCCCGCTGTGGTGACACCCCTTGCAAATTCCTTGCCTCCAGGGCAACCTACCTCTGTCCCATCTACGACTTCTGAACCTCTGACTGTGCCACCCCTTGTTGTCCCCGAGGGATCTCCTGCCGCACAGGCAGAATATCTGCTGGCTCTTGCTCAGAAGATCGAGGGCATGGCTTTTGCAATTCAGTCCACTATAGATCCCAATATTCCTGAGGCTCCTCGGTAGCTTGCTCCGGTGTTCCAAGCATCGGCACCACCACCACAACCCTCACCCCAGCTCCTCACTGCACCCACATTAGGTGTGATACCACAGGCTTAAACACACCACATCACTGCACAACATTCAACTCCAACATCTGGTGGTCAACCCCTCGGGTTGGCTGGAGTGCAGCACCCTGAGAGTCTGCAGCCTGGCGCTGTACCACTATAGCAGCTGCTACTCCCACACTCAGCACCCATTGCCACACAATTCTTTGTTCATCCTCCTTTTACGCACGATCAGGTCCAAGCACCTTCACCTTCACAATCACACCCAGCACTCTCGCACGGATATGCTGGCCATCATACTGCGACACTAGGTGGCATGATGGTGGACCTGAAGGAGCACTAAGGTGCGACCCACACAGCATATGCAGACCTTACCCCTCCTGCATCACCCTCGTCGGCAGCAGCTCCAGATACCCTCCACGCCAGGGTGGCTGACTTGGAGATAGCACTTCGACAAGTGTGGGGAGGTGATCGTAACCCTACGGATTCTAGGTGGGTGACTTGAAGCGAGCAGCAGTACTCACAACGGTGCTGGCACAAGTTACCCTAAGAGGCGGGACCCTCCCAAGCCTACCGTCGCATACGTAGGGTCAACCGCCACGCCCGTCAATGTGGTGAACCAACCAAGCTCGAGTCAGTTAGTCTATGCACCTACATCTAGGGCACCACACACGCCACAGATCACCACCACCGCCCAACCGGTGTATCCCGCGGCACCAGTTAGGCAAGGACCCTGCCCAGGGCAGAGAAGGCCTTAGCGTGCTGCACGACCGTATACACCACTTGTTGAGCCATTAAACGCCATCCTCCCTAAGATGGTGGTACTCCTGAAGCTCCTGGAGATCCTCCCCCGCTGAACCCTCTTCCGGGGTGGTACAACACGAGTCTCTACTGCAATTTCCACCACTGCACGGGCCACTTAACGAACAATTGCATGGCTCCTCGGAACGCCATTCAGGACTTGATTGACCGCAAGGTCATCGTCATTGACACCTAGGAGGCACACATTGCACCTGCACGACCACCTACACAGGCACAAGCACCATCGACTTATACCAACATTGTCAACCAACCCATGCCTACGTATGACAACTCAACAGGCACTGGGACCTCAGAAGTCCATTTCCTCTCCACCTCTGGGTCTATGACATCCGTAGTAGACCCCTGTGACCTGATTCACACCGTGGACGAACCCTTCCCTACACATCTCTATTGTTTGAGTCATGTCGATTCCATGCCAGTCGTCCACATGATACGATTGACTGCTAAGGCGGAGCGTACCGTCGCATCGCCAGTCGCGCACTCTAGGTCACCCATTTGCTTATTAGCCCGACCCATGTCTAGTCTCCTTTTCGGTCTCCCGTCCAGTATCCTGTCCAGCCTTCAATCCTGCATCCTCTTGTACAGCATCCTGTCCAAAACCTTCCCGACTCAGACCAACTTTCTGTCAAGTCGTTGTCGGCACCGTTGGAGCTAGCGGCACATACCCCTCTGGTCGTCCACCTGACAAGGGACACTCACCGTGTACCCTATGATTATGCCGCAGAAATGTGTGCAAAAGTCACCAGGTTAGGGAGGGTGTATAGGCCACCAGCCCTAACAGCCCAGTCTGCCCGTCCAACGTCTTCCCATCCTCAGCCAACTATTCAACCTTCTACGACGGTCCCTAGTTCAGTC
Source organism: Posidonia australis (assembly GCA_024699735.1). Classification (NCBI taxonomy): domain Eukaryota; kingdom Viridiplantae; phylum Streptophyta; class Magnoliopsida; order Alismatales; family Posidoniaceae; genus Posidonia; species Posidonia australis. Next base: position 11,660 of record JAMKQA010003975.1, read on the forward strand.
CCTACCTCTTCGACCAGGCAGGAGCAGCACTCTGCCGACATCACATCCCAGCTAAAGAAGGTTAAGGCTGATATCTTCATTTGGGATCTCATCCATACTTCTGCAAAACATCGAGAGGCCTTCCTCAGGGTCTTTCAGGCTACTCACATCTCCCCCACCATAGAACTGTCCGCTCTTGAGAATATGGTGGGCATGATCGCAGAGCCTCATGTTATTTCCTTTTCCAGCGATGAATTGCCTCCAACAGGAGTCAATCATAACAAGCCCCTATTCATTATGACGCAATATCAGAGCTTCCAAATTCCCCTCACATTGGTTGATAATGGCGCAAGCCTTAACGTCTGCCCTTTGCGCATAGCAAATAAAATCGGATTCAAAGCCGAGTATATCATACCAACTACGAAGGGAATGACGGCTTTTGATAACACTCATCACGACGCACTGGGGATGCTGGTTATTCCTCTCACCATAGGGCCTGTAGTCTTCAACGTCGAATTTTACATTGCGGATCTGGAGCCCTCTTTCAATCTTCAACTTGGGCGCCCTTGGTTGCACAAGCATCAGGTGATCTCCTCGACCCTCCACCACATGGTTAAGTTCTGTTGGGGCAACGACATAATTGTTGTCATGGCGGAGGATCTTGACAAAGAAAAGGTCGAGTCAGTCTCCTTGGTCTCCCTCCAGACCATCCACTTCGATCCTAAACCGTCTGATGTCATGTTCTGGGTCAACCATTTCGAGCCTGTCAATTACATTCCGACTCTCGATTGTGTCAGTTACCTGACCATTCATGGCTGTAGACACCCCGATTTTGAGGTGACTCATAGATAAACTTTCCAGATGTTTCTTTGGATGTGGCAAACTCAATCCCAACAGCTAAACCAACCACAAACCTATAGCAGGCCTGCAGCCCAATTAGCAATTCAGACAGGTAGGGGAGAGCACCAAGTTAAAGCACCAATGTTGAGCACCTAGCTGGAGCACCAACCAGGAGCACAAAAGTGGCGCACCTAGCTGGAGCACCAAGATGGCGCACCTAACTGGCACACCATCCTGGCACACAAAGCTGGAGCACAGCCACTTCTCAGGCTGCTGGCTGCTGGCTTTCCACCTCCCATGTCTGTAACCTTCACCAGCGAATATGCCATGGAATCTACGCCAGGCTCTCCGTTTACGAGGATGTTTGCATTCCATGGGAGTTATCCTTACAAAATCCTATATAAGGACCCCCATAGGCAGCCATTTGGAGGCCTGATCAAGCTATCCACTTACTCTCTTGGAGGATCTAGAGCAAGCTATTTACTGATTCCAGCAACCCAATCTCATTTTCTTGAGCATTCCCTTGCATTCTAAAGCATCTCCAGCCTTTCCAAAGCAACAAGGATCATATTATCTTGGGTTTTTCTAAGAAGGAACACCTTGGACATGGTAGGTTCCTCTCTTTTCTTTTATTTTTAATCTTAGTTCTTGCACTGAATAAAACATGCCATGAACTTCATATATAATCTGATTTTTCCTTTTGTTTACATGAGAATTTCATGATGAGATGGTTGCTCCCTGTATAGGATATTATATGTGTAGACACCCCGATTTTGAGGTAACCCAGAGATGAGTATCTGTATGTTGCTTTGGATGTGATCAACCCTTAAACCAGACCCCAAACCCATTAGCAAGCCAGAGCCCAATA
>JAMKQA010003976.1:0-29924 GCA_024699735.1 Posidonia australis
CTTTTGATGATTTTTCTTCTCCTTGTTTCTTGCAAGCGACATTGTCCAGACATTTAGCATGCATTTTGACATAACTTAGGCCATGCATCATTCCCATGCAAGCACTTGACACATCAAGCCAGGGGAAATAACCAAATTACCCCTATATCCCCAATTCATGAGCATACACCACATTCTGTGCATTTAGCCTTGCTTTGTCCATGTCTAAGCCATTTTCTAGAGTTTTTGCACATTTAGGCACTTATCCTTGTAGTTTTTTATCATTGTTTTCTCCATTTATCCTTATTTAGCAAGCCGACATCCCATGCCTTTCATCCATAGTTTCTTTCTTTGCTCTACCTTCAGAATTTCTCATCCTTTATCCGATTTGACTAGTTTTTGATCCTACATCTCATGTTTTTGATTTGATTTGGATTTCATCGCCCTAGGGCGTATAGTAACAGGCCTGAGGGCCGACATTTGTCCCCACTACGGATTATTTTCTCCTTTTCGATTTTCATAACTTTTTACATGATTCCGATCCATCCTGCCTTCAGAGTTTCTCATCATTTATCCGATTTGACTAGTTTTGATCCTACATCTCATGTTTTTTGATTTGATTTGGATTTCATCACCTCAAGGCATACAGCAACAGGCCTGTGGGCCGACATTTGTCCCTACCACGGATTATTTTTCCCCTTTTTGGTTTTCACGATTTTCTCATGATTTCATACACCGTTTTGCACGTTCATTTAGTCATGTCACATCCATACACATTATCATGATTAGAGCATGATCCTGGTTTAGCAAACATTCATCAAACCTTTAGCAAGCATTTGGACTAGAAAGACCGAGTTTCTCGGGCGTACAAGGGTGCCTAATACCTTCCTCGTGCGTAGTAGGAATCCTTACCCATCCTCTGGTTAGCAGACATCCAGCCTTCCCATCTGCATCACATGCATTCATCCTTTTGTGGTTTTCCTCGTCTTTCCCTTAAAAGATTAGGTATCGACTCCCTTTTCTTTTCTTTTATCCTTGCGCCTTCACCGTCTCGGCATGACTGTGGTCTCCTCCCCACCTCTCCCTCTAGGTCGGGCACGGTCACACCTCCGGTCTTGGTCCTTCTGACGCTAGGGTGGCCCCTACTACTTTATCTATCAATCACATAGCATTCTATGGATGCAATCTTGGGCCAACATGATGAGTTGGCTCGCAAGGAAAAGGCCATCTACTATCTGCGCAAGAAGTTCCAATGATTGCAAAGTCAAGTTTGGCACCAATGAAAAGGTCTTCCTATCCCTCGTCTGGGCCACACAATGCCTCAGGCATTACATGATGGTATATCTTGTCCTACTTTTGTACTGTCATGATCTCATGAAATAATAGTGGGTAGGTGCATCAAGTGGCAGGTCCTACAATCTCAGTATGACATCACCTTGTCACACTGAAGTCGATGAAGGGACAAGCTATAGTAGAGATCACTTGGCTGACCTACCTTTGCTAAAATATCAACCTTTGTAGACTCAATTCCTTGACAAAGTTATTCTACTTGCCATGGACGATACAAAGCTAGAAGGGCCCAAAGACAAGAAGCAATGGCACCTTTACTTTAATGGCACTGTCAACAAGAGGGGCATGGACATCGATGTAGTATTGGCAACACCGCAGGGCGAAATGATCCCGTTGGCCAAAAAACTAATCATTAAGTGCACCAACAATGTGGCAGAATACGAAGCATGCATCCTTGGACTTCAGGTTGCACTTAAGCACGGTGTATGGAAACTACAAGTACATGGTGTTGTTATGTTGGTCATCTCACAGGTTAACGACAACTAGATGGCATAGGACCTGAAGCTCGTGCCACACTACACTACCTCCTTAAGCTCATCGCGGAATTTGAAGATATTTGCTTTTCCTTTATGAATAAAGCCAAGAACACCTACGTCAATGCACTTGCCACTCTAACGTCTTAGCTATCAATACTAGAGGACCATGCAGTGGATGTGTTAGTCACTTGTGTAGATCAGTCTGCACAGCATAAGCATAGAAGAAACAAAGCCATCGAAGGAGCTTCCATGGTATCATAATATTAAAGTCTTCTTAGGAACCAGAAACCATCCATCAGATGCCTCAATTGCAGACAGGAAGACTATGATGCGTTTGGCATCAAAATATGTACTTGGAGCTGGGCACCTGTACAAAAGGTCCTCTAATTAGATGCTCCTGTGTTGCCTAGACAAGAAAGAGGTTGATACCTTGATGATGCAGATACATGCTACAACATGCGGGCCTCATGTGAACGAGGTGCTACTAGCCAAGAAGATAATGCTACAAGGCTATTTCTAGTCAACCATGGAGACAAATTATTGCCAATTCGTGCGAAGGTGCCACAACTTCTAGATCCATCGAAATTTGATCCATGCACCCCCATAGCAACTACATAGTATATCCTTAACTTGGCCATTCTCCACTGGGGAATCGATGTCATCGACGCCATCCATCTAGTAGCTTCCAACGAACACTGCTATATCCTAGTGGCTATCGATTACTTCACTAAGTGGATGGAAGCAACTTCCTACAAGACGGTTACTGTTGTAGTAACGGAGAAGTTCATCAAGAACAATATCATCACCCAGTACAAGGTTCCACATGTAATTGTCTCTGACAATGGGACCAATTTCACAACAAAGAGGGTCGAGGACTTTCTACAAAATCTTCATATCAAACATCATAGATCCTCTCCATATCGTCCATAGATGAACGGAGTAGTTGAATCTACCAACAAGAATCTCACCAAGATTTAGAAAAAAATGGTAGAAACGCATAAGAACTGGCATGATAAGCTATCATATGCACCATGGGCCTACAGAACATCAGTCTGAACATCAATCGGTGCAACTCCATACTCACTAGTATATAGCATGGAAGTAGTTCTACCCATCGAGGTGGAAATGCCTTCACTCAAGGACTTGAGAAAAGTATAGTTGGAAGAGACAAAGTGGCTCGAAGACTGCTATGTGCAGTTGAATTTGATAGATGAATACAGATTGCAAACCATGCACCACACCCAATGTTACCAAAGACGAATGGCTAAAGCTTACCAGAAGAAAGTCCAACCCAGAAACTTCACGTCAGGCGACTTAGTTTTGCGAGCCATCCATTTCTCATATGCCTATGGCAAGTTTATGCCTAATTGGCATGGCCTGTTTGTCATCAAGCAAGTATACTCCAGAGGTGCTACGATTTTAGCAGACATGGATCATTTTGAACAATCTGAGCCAATCAACAAGTGCTATCTGAAAATGTACTACCAGTGACAAGAGCCAATCAAATTTTCTTCTTCTACACTCATTTACTTATCAAATACATCATATACACTCCTACATACTTGCATTACTCACCATATACTCATATGCATCTACATACTTGCATTGCTTCTGTATTCATTCAACTCTACACTCCTACTTCCATTCCACTACTTTTATCAAGCATACACAAAAATATCATGAGCTAGTAAGTGAGGAAGACACCATCCATCGTGAGCTAGATGAAATATCCAAACCCCCCAAGGAACCTGTACCTTCAAAGGGAGAAAAATGCTAGGACGAGAATGAGAGTGTGAGCCAAAAGAAAATATTCCTACGCAAGGGCATATAAGAATCCAGAAGGTAGAAGGCGTAGATAGAAGTTAGCCAGAGAGAGTGTAACATCGGTAAAATTCATTTTTGTAATTATTTACATTTTATGAATTTTATTCCTGGATAGGTGTTACTGTTCCGAGGCCCGTTGTGTAGTTTTGTGCTTTTGGGCTTGGGCCTCGTGGGCTGGCTTCTATTTGCGTGTCCCTGTGCGTGTTTGGTACTGTGCATTGTGGCACTGTGCTTGTGGGGCCCGGGTGTGGGGTCTGTGTGGTGCCCGCGTTCATGGGCCATTAGTTGTAGCTGGTGGTTGGGCAGAGTGGCTGGTCTGCTTGTGCGGTATGTCGGTGGCTGAGACGTGCAAGTGAGCATGTGTTTTCTGAGGACTTTCTGGATTGCTGTATTTTGTCCCATTGAGAGGGATTGTGGACCATCAGTGGTGGTCTCTTGGGACCTCTGATGCGTCATTTTACTGAGGTTTTGGAAGAATTTTCAAAGATATGAAAAATGGCTTTGGAAATGGATTTCAAGGAAATAGTTGGCCTGTTTTGGAAAATGTTTTCTTGGTTTTCTATGTGTTAGCCTAGACAGTGTGGGACCGTGTCGTCGGGACCAGGGAATGTGACGACATTCTCACGGGACATTGGTTGGCTCCTATAAAGGGTGGCACACTGTGACAATGCAGAATGCCAGGGTCGCACCTTAGTGGACTGCATGTGGCCAGAGTTAGGTTGCCTGGTGCCGGGCTTCTCGACTCACTGTGTGTGGTTTTGGCCATTGAGGGCCTTTGCGTGTGACTTTGGGATAGTAGAGCCCTGGTTGTGGTTTTAGCTGGTGTGGGCCTGATTTGTGATGTTTTGATAAAATAGTTTGTGAAATGAATTTAAAAGGAAAAATTGATTATAGTTTTGTTTTCCGCTGTTTTCGTGGAGAGCGTACTAGGTGACTTTTGTCACTCATACGTTTTTCCTCATGTTTTTTGTTTGTAGGTATAGACATGCAAAGAGTTAGCATAGTGCATATAGTCTGGAGTTTCTTAGTCGCACACACAGGTTCCTGGTAGTTAGATATTTACTGTTTAGCCTTAATTTTTCCATAATTTAATTTGTTTTAAATTATTGTGGAAAATGTGGGGCGTGACAGAGAGATGCAGGCAATGTAACTCTATCCTTATGACTCACCTTGGATAGGAGTCAGAGTAAGCACCTGGGAAATCCACACTTCCTAAGGGCCTAGCCACCCCTTCCTACAATAGCAAATCCCCAGACCAGTCGCCCATTACCTCCGAGTCAAGGATGGAGTGAACTTACATGCCTATGAGGGAGCAAAAGAAAATAGGAACACAAAAAAATTAGGGATAAGCTCCTGTGAGGTTTTGACATGGAGTTCATATCACAACACCACCTACTTCAAAGAGCCACCCATAATTTAGGAGCCTAGATAGAGTCTCCTGAGACTTGGAACTGTCCCTCCCTACAAACAGGCATTGAAAGCATTTCTAATACTGAGGGCAATGTCTAAATCTCATAAATCATTCATTAAGCATGCATCATTCTCGCTTTGCACCATCCTTCATTCTCATAGGATTTGACCTAGTCCTTTTAGCTAGGGGCATGCTAGTTGCTTTGTGGCTAAAAGGGTTAGGAGGATACCTTCAGCTAGGGGCATGTCAGCTACTCCTTCGGTCGAAACCTCTATTGTCTAACTAAGGGTAGGTCAGTTGTCTTATAAATTGATACACAAGGCTAATACTTCAACTAGGGGCATGTTAGCTGCCTTGTGGTTGAAAACCTTTCCCACCTAACCAAGGACATATCAGCTACCTTCCAGATGGACAAGGATATCACAGAGGACAGTCAGCTACTGTCCACTGACTCTGAGAACGACATACCTTGAGAGTTCAGAACTGTTAGACTGCTATCAGAAAGTGTCTGTCAAAGGAGAAGCTGTTTAACACAATTATAGTAGGCAAAACAAGAGCAATGGTAATACAAGGTTAGATGGGACATTCTAGAGGCCTACAAGAGACTCTTGGTTGACATTGAGCCCAATTGATGTTTGACTAGCGGATACAGCTAGTGGTTATTGCCAGCGTGAGTTAGGGGTAGTGGTATTTGGCAGATATATTTGACAGATGTTTCGAGCGGATAATATGTATAAATGCATATGTCACAACTTGCTGGCATGGTTCGCAGATTTAGTAGAAAAAATCTATTAGTTTAGAAGGCCTACATAGTTATCTAGTGTAGATATCCCGATTTTCGGTAGGAACTCATCAATAGTCTTTGGAAAGGGTGTGATGCGGTAGCGGTGCACTAGGGAGAAGGATGGCTCACTCACTCTCCCCTAAAGCCTATTAAACATCCTAAAACAACCCAAACCTTCAAAACCCCATTTTACCACAACCCATAGCCTTTATATGGTCCTAAAAGGTTAGGGAACAAGTCTAGAACCTGGATGTCAGGCCCATCATTGGGTCAAGCATGAATTCAAATCTAAATTTCAAGGCAAGCATTGTAAGTAGTTGCTTATAACGGTTAGTCTGTGTGTGGATGACCAATGGATAACATTAGCGCGAATAGCAGGTGATGTGCCCTATTTCAGAGTATTGCAGCTGACGAACTCAGTGGACATTCCACCACGTGGGGTCATCGAATTCAAGCTTGCCATTGGCTCGCATGGATCTGGGAATGTTCCATATCCTTCTTAGACCATCATACCCCCACTTAAACAACAAAAACACGATCAAATCAGCGAGAATTGAAGCCCAACCACTCAACCCAAACCAATAGCCATCAGCAGACGTCGTTAAGCTCCTACCTTTATTTAACGACCTCAACTCCATCAAAACCAACATGCTGGAAAACTCTCTCAAAGCCTCTCATGAATTCCTGACCTCTAGCTCCCCTAAGACCTCGAACACACAAAGAATTCATCATCTAGAGCATCGGCCACCCATCATCAGAATTCTCCGATGACACCTGAAACCAAACCTCTATAGCAGACCACCTAGTTCAAACAACCCCCATTTGAGCTCCATCGTCCTCAATTCACCGACATCCAGAGTGAGTGAGAGAACCCTTCTCCCCATCGTCAACTGAACCAATGACCAGACGTCGGCAAGCACCGTCGAACCTAAGTAACTCCAGCCTTCGATCGTGACAATTCATGACCACCATCCATAGGTAAGCTTCCTAAAGGCTCCCCCTAGTTTATTTGCTTGTTGAGCTTCACCTACTTGTGTATATTCTCTTTGAATTTGCCGCCATTTACCATCAGATTTCTGCTTCTTCTTTGATTAGCTTCACTTCATCGGCAATGCACTTGTGGTTTTGAGCGAGGCTTCGGTTGTTGAGCTCGAATCTTGTTCGTCGCAACATCCTCGTCCACCCCCGATAAAGAGAGTGCATTGTCCCTCGACCCTCAAATAGCTGGTCGCCCTATCCATGCTAGATTGACAAAGAGCTCATTGAGATGGGTGAGATGAGCCTTGTTTTGATTTTCGTCGACTTGCATTGCATCTGCATCTCCTCCCTGGCTCTCCTTCCACCTCCATCACCTTGATGATCCAGAATGGGGCTAATCGGTGTTTCATACGGCTAGAGAGCTCAATCTGGCATGAACACCAGTGAGCTAGGTGGGTGGAAGGATCCAAACGATCATAACGTGATTTGTTTGCTCTACCGAGTTCCTGTTATATTGTTCTTGCTTATCGAATGTTCCATTGGCTTGTTTCATCGAATTATTGTTTGTAAAAGAGCAATGAGGTTTACTATCATGAATTGTAAAACATGATGTGCGATTGTCCAATGGGTCATATTGGCACACATCCATAGCAGGAGTACCTAGAGCATCGACCTTTTGAGAATAAGCAACGTGATTAGTCGAAGATTCAAACAGTTTACAGAGCACTTATTGGTTTCCCTGTTTGGTCCTTATTCGATTTTCTCACTTCTATACTATTTCCAGAGCATGTTTTCTTACATCCTAGCATGGCATCTTGTATCCCACCTTAGGACGCACATTATTTTGGCATCATTTGCCTGCATTAGCCATTTTACGAGCGAGTAAAACCAAGAAAGACTGATTTCTAAGTGTGTGGAGGTGCCTAACACCTTCCCCATGCATAATAGGAGTATTTACCCTTTCTCTGGTATGCAATGACCAAAATGATGCATCCATTGACACAGATTCTTGTATTTTGCATATGTTTCCTCGTTTAATCGCACGTTTTATTTTCTTTCGAATTTCCTCATCTTCCGATTCCAATAGACTAGGTAGCAACTCCATTTTCTTTCCATATCCTTTTCTTTATCCTCTTTTGGTGTTTTCAAGTCGAGCATCCTTCCTCAGATTCACCACTTTTGCCATGACCTTATCGGGATTCTCGTGCGCTCCTTCACCACGAAGGGTCGGTTCCAGCATGGTCACATCTAGTAACCCTTCTACGACCATCGTATGAGCACAACTATCCAAACAGAAATATAAAAGGTAATAACATATCATAGCAACTATTCTGAATAGAGTTATACATGACCAATGATCATACAAGCTTAAACAAACACTATACTAGTAGAAGCATAAACATCTAAACGGCATATCAGTCATCCAAACTGCTCTGCGCTTTCTTGGAGCTCCTAGCATCAGGAATAGAGGTCGACCAAGCGGAACTTCATGGATAGGCCACGTCTCCTTGATCTCGACCTCATATTCCATAGTTTACCCAGTGCCTTTCATGATAGCAATCCTGTTGGAATGGATACAATAGTGATGCGTATATGTTTTACTTAACCGCAAGTGCAAGGCATATAAAGTAGCATGTCGGCAAGTACAAGTCAATCCCACAAAGAAAAGTGTTTTGAAAACAAAGATTTATTATCAATTATTGAAAAAGGTTTGAGAGAGATGATGTTTAAAAACTAAAACTAGAATATCAAGATGCAATCAAATTAATTAAAACCTAGGGTTTCGAATCCATTTATGTAACGTTTAGAATGCATAAGTAAATTTATTCTATCTCTTGTTTTAGATTTCAATATTTGATTAAATGATTTTTACCTTAACAAGCATATACTATATGTTATGCATCATAGAATATCAAGTGAGGAATAAAAACACATAGAGTCAAATAAATCAAATGATATATGATAGATTTAAGGGTGTATACACGAACCCCAAGTCATTCTTCCCTAAGCATAGACTGAAAAGAGAAATTCAATATTAGCCTGTCAAATTTTATCGAATGATGAGTAATCTATGTAATATACATCTAGTCTACATAATCATTGCAATAGAGCACGAGAGAAAGAACAAAACTTACTCATAGCTTCTCAATTCACATAAACTTCATCTCAATCCTAGAACTAAAAACTTAACAAAGCATGATAACGCAAAGCATTAAAATAAAAGATGAAGAAGGTGAAATAGAAGACATAATTAAAGGGAAAAAAAAGAACTTCAATTAATAAGAACTTGTGATTATACTAGAGGAACTTGAAGATCTTCCAGAATACAAGAGAGGAAAAGAGTCTAAGCCTAAAGGTGGGAGATGATCCCCTAAGATCTACATAAAGGGTCCTTTTATAGATTTACAAGGACTTCCTTATGTCGAAAATAAATCTGAATACAAAATTTGAGTTTGAATTTTAAATACAAGATATTTCTATCTAGAGATTGTAAACAACAAAGACTAGGTCAAAAATATATTTCCTTTTCTATTTCAGAATATCTTTGATTGCATTTAAATTTCTTTTTAGCTTTTATTGTTTTCTTTTCCTTCTTTTTTCTCAATTCTTCTCAAGTCCTCAGGTTTCTTCAAAATTTACAGAAAACACCTCGACAGCATTATTTATATACAAAATATATAAAATATGGGAATAAAATATGTATGCATTGTAAGCTAATCAAACAATGTAGTAGTTGAGACAACTCTGTAGTCATGGCAGAGGTGTCAAGAGGGTACAGCTGAAAGCAATCTGACATCAGGCTCTGGGCAAAAGAGTCCTAACAATAACCAAACTACCGCATAAACCCAGTGCATAAACCCGACGCAAATTATGGACGAAAAATTTATAGTTCAGTAGCCAGTTCAGTTAAGTCAAGAAGCTTGCCCATTTAGCATAATCTCCTTCAAACACCTACGGAAGAGTTGAAACACATTCCAAGTATGCAAACATATGTAAACAGCATTTCAGTCAAACAACATGTGTTTGCTTAGTTTACACCATTTGAATCTATATAGTTCAAGGAGTTTTAAACATAAAATCAAAGAATAATGGAAAAGTGACAGTCGAGCTAATCCTCCGACAAACTCTGCTTCGTTGGATCAGTGGCTTCTCTCTAGGAAGCAACAGCAGTAGTGCATGCAAACTGGCAACCTAATCTGCCCGAGATCTTAGCAAAATAGGCTCGGACTTGGGAAGGACCCACAATAGCAATAGAGGCACCTTTGGGACCCTCGTCCTCAAACATGTCCTCTGGCTCGAACGCGACAGAGAACTCCTAGCTTGTCCTAATGTTTAGCTCCTCCTCCTAGTCACCGCCCTGAAAATAGGAGAGACAACAAGTCAATATGGCATGATATGATTTGAATAATATGATTTAAATTAACTACTTCAAAACAAATTAAATATTTCAAGCATTGCCTGCCACTATGACTCCTGTGTAAGCATAGAATTGTTAGACACAGTTCAAAAAGAGCATTTAAAGAAACATGAAACTTGGCTTACCTCCCGCCACATTATTTCTTGGTAAAAGGCAGCAAAGCTATCCTCGAAGCCTTGTAGAAGTTAGTTTGCATGTCAAATACCATATATATTTTTACAGAAATGATAGAATTGATTAATGCTTAGTTTATCCTAGCCTAGTCAGCGTTGAACCACATTCCCTGCTGACTCTCCCACAGCTCCTCATCGAACAGATGTGGCTTCCACATGTTCTGGAACCACTCTAAATACTCTCCATAAGTGACTGTAGGTAGTCCAATTTTGCAGTCGGTTGGCAGTTAGCTTCTTCGATAGAACACACTTTGAACGGCTGGTCGATGCAACCACACTTCCACCCATCACCCTACTTAAGCCCACTAACATTCTTAAAACCCAAAACCTAGCCAAGATCCATAATTCAAGCCCATTTGTGGCCCAAATGAGCACTGGAATGGGGCAATGATCCATACAAAGGGTCTGACCTAGAAGGACCACATCCCAATAGCATGGGTGAGTACCGCAGTTGAGGTGCACGGTTGTCCTAGGTCATTAACAATAGGCAAGGGATTGAGTTGTCCTTTCACCAAGGGGACACTAAATCCTTGTCTCTCATTGGCCTACATGGATCTACGTGTATATCACGTCCCATTTAGACCATGAAACCCCCCATGATAGATTAAATCCTAGCCATACCACCATGATGAAATCCAAGCCATTGCAAGTGGGAGTAGGTGGAGATTGATGGCTTATGCTCAAACCATCCGCTATAAAGTCGTCCTCCACCTCTAACGAGAGACACTCTTGGTCTCTGCTTGCTCTCATCCACTCCCTGCTCATCCCTTTTGCTCTTGGTGCTCTCAACTCCTCACCAGAGACCTCACTGACCTTCCTTCCTCCACCTCCAAACGACCAACAAACCCTTCCAACACCCACTGAACCAAACCTGACCATCACCTCCATGAGCATCATTCGACCATCCCATTGCATCCAAACCACCACTTGAGAATCACCAATCATCCTACTACACTTCTAGACCCCGACGGCCACCTTGTAGCTGTTGACCGTCAAGCCTAAGCCAACCACCGAAGTTGCAAACCAATAGAGTCAGGATGTCCAATTTCAGAGTGCGATAGGTACCCGCTTCATCCCACCTCTCTATTTAACATTCCAACATTTCCTAGTTGTGTTTTCTCCTTGAATTTGCACTTTAGTTTACTGCATTTCCACTGCACCATGTCGGCAGATGGTCAATGACCTGTGTGAGGCTAAGGGCCCCAGAGCACGTGGTCGGGGCTATTCCAGCGCTTTCTTTCTTCCTCCTTCATCCTCCTAAGTGCCTCGATGTCGTGTTTGGACTCCTAGCCGCCGTTAATGGCAGATCAGACTCAAACTTGACCGACCAAACCCAATAAGGACGGTGGAGGAGGCCAAGCATCGCCATCTTGTTCTAGTACTTCTAGAGTATCCCTTTTGTCCCTCCTTTGGTTCCCAAACCATTTCGGATGCCCTATGACCCTTGTTTGCCTCGACCATGACTATAGCAAGGGATGGCGTCCGATGGTGAAAATTGGAGGATGAAGGATGGCCTCGGTGATTTCTGGAGCTTCCTGGTTGCATGATTTCCTTTACTAGCATCTGCTCTTTGATTCTGGACTATTGGATTGGGCTACATTTGTTTTTGTTGCTCAAGGAAGGCGATGAAACTCCATCGTTTGAAGCTAATTCCTAAGCCGCATGTCGATACAGCGTGTAGGTCACACGGTTCGCCTGGACCAATGCTCAAACGAGCTAAGCCTAACCATTTTATGTTGATCTATTGCTTGTGTTTTAGTTCTGGATTGATTTGATTCTCTGAAGTTGAGTTTGCTCTACTGGATCTTGTGCTTGGAATTTCGTTTTGGATTTTGTAATTCTTATTTGAGATGATGAAAGTCTGCTATCTGATCCATATCCCTGGACCACGTGCTAGTACTGCGAATGGGTTGCACGGTTTGACTAGACCTTAGTGCACAACCAGACTGAGTCCATCTTCTTAATTAGCACACTTGATCTATTTTCTACTTGCATTCTCTGATTCAGTACCATTCATTGCTCTGATTTGTGTGTTTACATTACATTTTTACCTCCCTTGTTTTATTCTTGTATCATCATCTTTAATTGCAAACATTCAATTGGCATTCAATCACCTACATAGCCTCACATACGAATAAGTTAGCCAAGAAAGACCGAGTAATCAAACGTATGGGGGTGTCTAACACCTTCTCCATATGCAATAAGAGTCCTTATCCTTTCTTTGGCACACCTTGACCTATGTGTCGCATCCATTGGCACTGATTCTTACTTTGCATATCAATTTTGAATTTATCGTTTGATTTACGATTTTCCTCGTCTTCCGAATTTAATAAATTAGTTGGTGACTTCTTGTCTTCCTTATCCTTGTTGTTTGTGATGTTTTCTTCAGATTTGCCTCTTTATCGTGACCTTATCGGTCTTCGTGCTCTCCCTCTCACAAAGAAGTTGGTTTCAGCTTGGTCACAGGGACCTCCCAAATGGTGTGTCGACTCCAAGCAACAGTCACCCCTATGGAAGAACGTCTAGTGGCAACATGGGAAATCGCCTTTGATAGCATGTCAATAGGAGGAGGAACCGAGATGCAGAACTCGTCTGCAAATTGGTGGGGGTTACATCTGAGCAAGTAATAGGCAGTTTGCTTTAAGTAACAGAACCGAGTCTGTCATTGCCCTGCAGAGTTAAGGGATACCCAGTTGTACTTGTAACGCCCAAAAGGACGAAGCATGACCTGCAAACACAACAACAACAAACAAGCACCAGTGCCTTGACAAATATTCAGTGCTTAATATTGAAATAGAAATTAAAAAGCAAACTTACGTCCTCTAAACTCAACAAATCCAGTAAATATCTATAGGCCTCATAACTAAACACACAAGAGGCAGCCCAGTGGTCAGGCTCACACCACTGGCATGGTAGAGACAACAGCTCACAGCGAAGGTAATAAAAGTAATGGCCACGGAATATGTACTCCATCACCTAATAATGCCAAGAAAATAGGAACAATCAATTAAAGCAGTTCACAGAAGGTAGAACTTAACTTGAGCAAGAAAGATCAAAATAGTTACAGTCAAAAGGGGATACAACCCATGTACGAGTGGCAGTCCTTCTGCATGATGGCATCTAGAACGCAAATCAGGTAGGCGTAGCTAGCACCACCCCAGTCATATAAATCTAGCAGATCAAGATCTAGATCTACCAAATATATCAGCAAATCAGCATGTACGCAATATCCAGAAGAATCACAAAAGATCAGCTCCAGTAGGAAATGGCACAACACGAATTGTGGTTCCACCAAGCCTGAAGCAGGGTCTGACCAAACCTGATCCCACTAGCATAGCCAGGCCAGTGTGAAGCTAAAAGTGGTCCTCTTTATGGTAGGTGGATCCCTACCTAGCAGATCGGGTACCTAGAAGAAGCTTTGTGTAGCCTTTCCAATGATAGGTTCTCCCTCAAAGCACAATCCACAGAGTAGGACCCAATGCTCCGACAAAATTGTCATTGCTCCGAACAAGAGGTGGAAAGTATAAGTCTCGTGGCCCCATCTCTCCACTAAGGCACGAAAAAACCGAGAGTGGCCATGAATGGCTGGAATTTGGAGGAAACTACTGAACGACGTCCAATGGTAGAGGAACTCCCACAAGAAAATTGGTAGTCGCGCAAAGTACTCCAACATCAACATCCAATGACACCACATTGTTCGACTTGCATCCCCGACCTGATAGAAGAAAGAGTAGGAACTTAGTAATTTGAATCTGAAAGAGTAACTAGACAAACACAACATTTGGCATATCAAGGTAGGAACTTACTTGGAATTTCTCACTCTTGCTAAGGTGTTCCAGGTCTAGTGAATGCCCTAGGTAGTTTCTGATCTCCTGCACAACTAGAATTTTCAGTCAGATGTCATTAAAAGAATTAACCACTAAAATAGACACCGAAAGCATTTGTATACCTCCTTAGGGACAATATGGTTGTGATCACTCAAACTAGCCCCCGAGGCCTGAAAGCTGGAGGCACCACACTACTAAGGGCCCACAAACCTCCTACTGAGGGTCCTCAAGCTACAAGTGCTCTCCTCCCCCCCTCGCCCCCACCCCAAAGGCACGGGGACCTGTGTCACTATGCTCAGAGTCAAATTGTAAGTAGAAGGTCAAATCATTCAGAGTGGCAATATGTAAAGCAGAATAACAACACAACCGCAGTCAAAATAGGACAAAGTAACCAAGAAATACAACAAATCTTTCAAGCAGTCCTAGAAAGAAACAGACAAAATTTAAAGCCATAATTAATCTACCAAAAATCACAAACATGTGCATGTGCACGGTACAGGCAGCTGGTTGAGTTGCACCTAAGCAGATTAACAAGCCAAAGGTATTCATGAATTGATTCTTATTAAAAAAATGAGAGAAAAAGCCAAAAGAAGCATCATAGGGGTCCATTTTCATCAAGTCTGGTAAAAAAAATCAGTTATTCAAGCTCAACATGACAAATTATTCAAGAGCAAAGTACAATCAAACAGGGATGAATGGCAAGATCAAACAGTAACACATTTTGATCAAGTCAGTGAGATATTAGGTTTTCAAGCACAACAGAAAAAATATTAAGGCATGGCAGTTTGTTTAAGCAAAGTGCATCCAAATGAACATAAATTGCAAAATTAAAACAATAAATTTGCAGGGCTTCATCTTCATCAAACCAGACAGGAAACAAGTGTTCGAGCACAACAGGGTCGATTTCAACATGTGGTAGTTTGCTACAGTAAAAAAAAAGCACATTGACAAGGATAAATCAGAGCATTATCCGCTGGCCTATACTGCCTTCCGGCCAACTGGACCATCGGCACACCTCGACTGGCCAACGGCCACCAGCCTTAGTCCAGCCCAAACATTCGATCGACCGACTACGAATCTACACTTCGGTCAACATTCCCTAAGCTCGCTAGCACACTCTCGAGCAGCCGGAGTTCCGACATACGCCTTCTAGCCCTTCAGCTATCCGGCGTCGGCGGGGCTATTAATCCCGACACCCACCACCACCGACCACAACCCAGGCCACCAACAATGAGGACCAAGACAATGGTGGTCGTCTGATGAGAGGGCAATACATAGAAAAACAAAGAGGAGGAAGGACACATGGCTGACGGATGTGCTGTAAAGGAAAATGAAAATCGAACGGTTGGAGATCAATACCAATTGAGCTCGCCACTCCGTCCTTCGCCGTCGCCCTACACAGCCTCCGGTTGACGCCCTCCACAAGCATAAGCTTCCACCGCTCCTACCCTTTATCGCCCCCTCAGGTCGAGCATAGGCTTCCACATGCAAGTATTACCATCTAGTTTGTCCTCCTTTCGACTTCGCTCTAGTTGGACGAAGTCCTTGCTTTTTTTGGATCTTCTTTTCTAATAGTCGAAGTCCAATTAGCTCTCCTTTTGACTTTGCTCTAATCAAACAAAGTCCTTGCTTTTTCTAGATCTCCATTTCAGGTAGTCAAAGTCTAGTTTGTCCTTTTTGACTTCGCTCTAGTCGTACGAAGTATTTGCCTTTCTAGATCTTCATTCCAAACAATTCGAGTTCAGTTAGCTCTCTTTTGACTTCACACTGGTCAAATGAAGTCCTTGCCTTTCTAGATCTTTATTCTAGACGGTCAGAGTCCATTTAGCTCTCTTTTCGACTTTTCTTTGGTCAAACAAAGTCCTTACCCTTTCTGGATCTCCGTTCTAGAAGGTTAGAGTCCAATTAGCTCTCTTTTCGACTTCACTCTAGCCAGATGAAGTCCTTGCTCTTTTTGGATCTCCGTTTCGGACGGTCGAAGTCCAGTTTGACTTCATTCAAGTTAGACAAAGTCCTCGCTCTTTCTAGATCTCCGTTCTGGATAGTCGGAGTCTAGTTAGCTCTCTTTTCGATTTCACTTGGATAGGATAAAATCTGTCTTTTATGGATCTCCGTTCCAGACGGTCGAAGTCCAGTTAGCTCTCCTTTCAACTTCACTCCAGTTGGATGAAGTGCATGCCTTTTCTAGATCTCTGTTCCAGATGGTCGGAGCCTAGTTAGCTCTTCTTTCGACTTTGCTCCGATCAAATGAAGTCCTTGCTCTTTCTGTATCTCTGTTCTGAATGATCGAAGTCTAGTTTGTCCTCTTTTCAACTTCTCTCTGGTCAAATGAAGTCTTTGCCTTTCTAAATCTTTGTTTTTGATGGTCAAAGTCCAATTAACTCTCTTTTCGACTTTACTCTTGTCAAACAAAGTCCTTGCTCTTTTTGGATCTCCGTTACAGGAATTTGGAGTCCAATTTGTCTTCTTTTCGACTTTGCTCTGGTCGGACGAAGACCTTGCCTTTTCGGTTTTGATGATCGAAGTCTAGTTTGTCCTCCTTTCAACTTCACTCTATTCAGAAGAAAGTCCTTGCCTTTTCTGGATCTTCATTTCAGACGATCAGAGTTTGGTTAGATCTCTTTTTGACTTCACTCTAGTCAGATAAAGTCCTTATTCTTTCTGAATATCCATTTTGGATGATCGGAGTCTAGTTTGTGTTCTTTTCGACTTCGCTTTGGTCGAACGAAGTCTTTGCCTTTCTGAATATTTGTTCCGAATAGTTGGAGTTTAGTTAGCTCTCTTATTGACTTTGCTCTAATTAGACAAAGTCCTAGCCTTTTTGGATCTTTGATTCGGATGGTTGAAGTCCAATTAGCTCTCTTTTTGACTTCACTGCGGTCGAACGAAGTCCTTGCTCTTTCTGGATCTCCGTTCTGAATGGTCAGAGTTTAGTTATCTCTCATTTCGACTCACTTGGATCGGACAAAGTTCTTGCTTTTTTTGGATCTCCATTCCAAACGGTCGGAGTCCAGTTAGCTCTCTTTACGACTTTGCTCTAATCGGATAAAGTCCTTATCTTTTCTAGATCTTCGTTTTAGACGGTCAGGGTCAAGTTAGCTCTCCTTTTGACTTCTCTCTAGTTAGATGAAGTCCTTGCTTTTTTCTGGATCTCCATCCAAATGGTTGGAGTCTTGTTTGTCCTCTTTTCGACTTCAATCTGGTCGAACGAAGTCCTTACCTTTTCTGAATCTTCATTCCGGATGTTTGAAGTCCTTGTCTTTATGAATTTTCGTTCCAGATAGTTAGAGTCCAGTTAACTCTCTTTTCGACTTCCCTCCAATCGAATGAAATCCTTACTCTTTCTAGATCTCCATTCCAAGAGGTCGGAGTCCAATTAGCTCTCTTTTTTGACTTCGTTGATATTGAACGATGTCCTCTTCCTTTTGATTTTCCACTCTAGATGGATAAAATCTATTTTGCTTTTCTAGGCTTGTAACCCTAACTACTCAAACGACATCCATCAAATGTCTCCTTTATCCCTTGGTAAGTCCAATACCTTACCATACCTCCCCTCTTGTTCATATTTTTAGGCTGATAATCTTAATTATCTGATCTGTTTGTCCTACAGCTTAATATTATCCTTTGTTTTCAGCATCTACATTGGCATTCATATTCACTTCTCGACAACATGTCATGACTTTCGGTGTATCCTCCGAAGATGTGAACTTTGGCCAATAACATTTCTTTGCTCTCCCATGGACACAAGCGGGGTGTCTTGTCAACCATGAACATCGGTCTCGATTACCCTCGACCATGATCAGAGGGGCCACCTTAGTTTTGCAGATATTCATCGACAATCACAGGAAAGGTGTGATGCGATAATAATGTGCCACAGTTGCAGTGTACTCATTCACTTTCCCCAAAAACCCATCAAACACTCTAAAACCATCCAAACCACAAGATCTCTATTTACCACAACCCACAACTTCCATATGGTCCTATAAGACTAAGGAGTAGGCCTAGAATCTGTGAGTCTAGCCTATCACTAGGTTAGGTGTGATTTCAAAGCACGACTACAAGGCAAGTCATGCTAGTGAAGACTCAACGCATGTATTTCCAGTGGAGGAAAATGGCACAAAGAGCCAACAATCTGCCTTGTTTTAGACTATTTCAGTTGGTAGGTTCAGTGGACATTTCACCTTTGGGTTCATTGAATTCTCCACTATTATTGGTTTGCATAGATCTAAGAATGTTCCTCAATCCTCAATGACCATCGCACCCCTATTTTTATACCTAAATCCCAATCCAATCCATTGAAAATTCATCCCAGCCTCAAACCCAAGTCAGTTACTCATCAACGGCCAACGTTTAGCTCCTCTTTTTATATAACAACCCCCAATGTCCAACAAGAGCTCTCTCTTGCTGCTTTCACTCCTCTGGCCTTTGCTCTAGCTCCCTTAGCTCTCACTCGACCCAGAACATTCAAATAACCCCACACCCATCGATTAGAATTTCCTGACGACCTCATCGTCAAACACCTAGTACAACCCACTATGCAGCCCAGTTCAAATGACTCCTCGTCTAAACTCCACTCCTCCTCAGTCCACTCATGCCTCAAGCACGCATGTAAACCACCCCAGCAACTAGAACACCGTTATCCCATCAACAACCACAGCGAAACCAGTTGATGGCAAGCTAGTTCCAAGCAACAACTTCAGTCTTTAGCCGAGACAATTCACACCGACAACCCACAGGTAAGCACTCTAGTTCACTCCAGTAATGTATTTCTGATTTAAGGGTGGCTCCCTCGTGCATTCCTATTTTAATTCCCATCATTTCTTGCTGGAGTTTCATTTTTTTCTTACCGCCACTACACTACATGTATCGATGACATCACTTGTGGCTTCAGGTGAGGCTCTAGCCATTGAACCTGAACCTTGAGCATTGCCACATCTTCCCCATCCACCCACTATGATGAGGATTTGACGTTCATTAGTGTTCAAACTTGTCATTCGTCTCTCTCGTGGAGGACAGACGTCGAATCCATTGAGTCGGGCATGGACGAGCTGCATCATTTTGTTGATTCGCATTGCATCCATTTTGCATACCCTGGATCCCTCTGCATCAACTTTGCCTCCACGACCTCAGACAGAGCTCGTTGGCCTCTGCCATGGCCAGGGAACTCAACTCAAGCCGACCTTAGGCGAGCTAGGTGGGTGGAGAGATCTAGAGGTTCATATCACAATTTAATTGTCCCATTGTGTTCCTAACGTTGCACTCATGCTTAGCTGATGTTTCCCTGATTTATTTCATTATTTTATCAAGCTTAATTTGGTGATGAAGTTTCTGTCACTGAACTGTAAAAGACAAGCGTGACTTTCAAATGGGTCGATGTAGCACGACTTTCTAGCGAGAGGTTGTTGCACACTTTCCCTGCACGAATAACCGACGTAGCCTTGTGGGTTCAAACAGTTTACAGAGCATGTTTCTGATCTTTCGCTTGATTCTTCCATGGATTTCTTGATTTTGATTCAATTTTGGTGCATATTTACTACATCATATCATGACATCTTACATATCGCCTAAGAGCGTACATTATTTGGCATGCTTTGCCTACATTAGCCACATTTGCGAGCAAACTTAGCCAAGAAAGACCAATTTCCAGGAATATGGGAGCACCTAACACCTTCTCCATGCATAACAAGAGTCTTTACCCTTTCTTGGTACGCAATGACCAAAAATGTCGCATCCATTTGGCGTAGATTCCTACATTCGCATATTTCGTGCATCACTTTATCATATTTACTCTTGTTTTGGTTTTCCTCGTCTTCCAATTTCAATAGACTAGGTCAAGACTCTATTTTCTTTTCCTTATCCTTTGTTGCTTCATTTTGATGTTTTCGAGTTGAATGTCCTTCCTTGGATTCACCATCTTCATCGTGACCTTATCGATTCATAAGTCCGATTTTCATACTCGACCCTGTTAGTTAGCTCCACCAACATGGTCACACGGCATGCATAGTGAGAGAGCACATACTAGAGCATTCATTTCATGTGTGCTATTCATGCCACAACTTAACTTCCATGCAACCTTCTAACTACTTTTACTTATTACACAGGTCTCGAGTCGCACCTAATAGTGCCTCTTCGGGTTGTATTCGTCTGTCATCCTTGCACTTTGTTTTCGACTATCCCATTTTCCTATTTGCTTACCTAGACTTTCTCCACTACCATGGGCAATCCACCCTTTGACCCTTTTGCTTCTTTGGATGCCGAGATGGTTGATCATACTTGCCCCTTTCTTTTGCTTGACATTCATCCTTGCATCCAAGCGCCTTCTCTCGGATCGCTGCATAGTCCTATTACCTTTGTCGTCTCTCCACGTATGGTACCTCATGCTGAGGCACAGGACTAGCCTGCACTTTCCCTTGGCACCAATGGATTGAGCTATCAAGTGTCTCTTCTGCCTATCACCCAACCCCTTTATTCTCTAGGCTCAACTTTTGCACTCCCGTTAATTACCTCTTTGCCTAGTCTAACTACTTCCTAGTCTCAGAGATCTTTCATGGTGTCCAATGCTGAGACATCACCTTCCCCTTTTGGGTTATCACTGCATCTTTAAACCTCTTTGACTTCCTCTGGCTCGCCTTTCACTTCGCCCATCTGTCTACTGTTGGGGCCTCATGCTAAGGCACTCCATCATTCGTCAGTCCCTACAATCGTGCCTCCTTTGATTGTCCAACCTAACACTGTCATGTGTGCACTAGAGTCTTTTGTGTCCATTGGATCCACTACTTTAGCTACTTTATCCCAATAGGTCAAGACCTTCTCTTGGCTGGCTCAAGAGATGCAGGCCTTAGCTCAAGCCATGCAGAGCCAACTATCTGCTCTTACCACTCCAATCGTGCCCTTTGATCAATTCATGCTCCTTACGCTTTCCATTCTTCAGGAGCCGTAGTGAAAGAAGTGTGCCTAGTGCTAGCCTTGTATTGACTTCACTCCTCTGTTGACTCTCTCCAAGGTCACCCATCTATTGACTCTCCCTGAGGCTCAGGCACCATTGGACCCTCTTCCATAGTGGTTTCAACCAAATCTGTTCTCAAGTTTTATTGAAACATCAGGCATTTGATGGACACATGCTACACTTTGAAATGCACATTTCAAGGCCTAGTCAATGTCAGAATGGTCAAGCTCCTTGTGTCTACACTTGGCACTCTGCCCACTTCATAGGCACCTCCCTCCATCGAGCTAGTGCATCATACCGCACTGACATAGCAGGGGCAACAACTAGGGCAAAAGCAACCTTGTCACATTGAAAGTGACTACATTCTTCGAGTCGAGCCTCTGAGTGTCGTCTTCCTTAAGGTCATCGTTTATGAGACTCCTGGATCCTCACCCGCAACCAAACCCAATGCCGTAGTGGTATGACACAAGCATGTACTATAGCTTTCATCATCGCATTGGGCATTCGATAGATAGTTTCCTCACTTTGTGGGATGCCATTCAAAACCTGATTGACTGGAAGGTCATCAGCATCTGTGTGTAGGAGGTATATGCGACACCTCCTTGGGTCAACTTCCCTTGCCATTCAAAACCTGTTCCGATAGATCCTCCTAATCTCAATGGTTTGGCTTGAACCTCCCTTGCCATCCTATCCCTTCTATCTCCCACCTCCTTGGGTTAGCTACAATCGCTCTGTAAGGATGAAGGAACGCACGACCAGAGTCGCTGAGGTGATGTCTTCAGCACCAACAATGCGAGAGTGGCTCCAGCACCTCGGTCCCGAGGTTGCTGACAGGTAACTCCCTCCCACTTTCCGTTTGCATACATTGTGTTTCGATTTTTGGTTTTCCACACAATTTCATGTTTTCTTGCGTTATATAAAATCCAAAAAATATAAAATCCTTTAAAAAGCCAAAAACATGCTTTTCTTTTGTTGCATGCTCATTTCATCTTTTCTTGCATCCCAGAAAATTCAAAAAATCAAATATAGCAAAAAAACCCCAAGACATGTCCTTCCCTTTCATTGGATTTTGATTTTGTGTTTCTCAAAAATAAAAAGATAACATAAAAAATACAAAACCCACAAAATCCAAAAGAATGTGCTTGTTCCTTGCTTAAAATTGAAAAAAACCCATAAAAATTTGCATAATCCCAAAAACCTAGCTTTGGACGATAAGCAGCATTGGGGACGATTCCAAGCACTAATGATCCAGGTGTCATCTAGTCAAGTAGTGCCATATCATTGTGTGTGGCCAAATGAGTGCGACCCAAAGTAGATCAACAGATTGCACCAAACCTGTTACAAAATATAAAGAGCAAGATCAATCAAATCAAGAGAGTCCACTAGACATGGAGAGGACCAAGGCCAAGGAAAGCAAAGCTAAAGGTTGCCCCCTACACAAGCAGAGGCTAAGGGTGTACGACGAATACCCAACTCTTAACGCCCCATTGAGAATGCTACCCCAAGAGGGCAAGGAGAATGCATATCCAAATTGAGAGCATGTGAGCCAAAAAAAATGACAGGATATGTACTTTGGGCATAAAAGAAATATGAAGACAAAAGTTGAAGAAAGAAGGCACCCATGAAAGGAGTGACTTGGTTGAGCATCAAAATCACCTATCCTCCAATTGTAGTGCAACACATGCCATCAACACGAGAAACACCACGTCGATGGTCTGACCACACCCTCAAAAATAAGCAGCATGCTCAAATCCCTCGTGCAAGTAGCAGCTTCACATCCTTGGCAATGTTAGACGCAAATCTGGTCATTCATGAGGGAAAAAAAATATTATCTGAGAGTATCAAAAGTGGTTGTTATTCCTAGAAAAGTTAAGATGGAGGCTAGAAGGCTATATGCAATGCTTCTGCTACTCGCGTGTAGCCAAATGCTATACTTTGCAAAGTTGAGGATGAGAGTCACCAACGACCGCGTGGCATGGCATTACTCAAGGACTAATGTGCCTCCTTGATCAGGAAGTGCAAAGGAATCCTTTCATCAGTTTGCTGCTTTAAGTCCAAAGCTGCCAAAAGCATAATAACTGCATTAATAATCTCCCTATTTTCGAAAAATACGGCTATGGATGAAAACTTGTGCAAATTTAGCATTATTGTAAAGCCCTCGCTCAGAGGCCCTGTGCTTTTTATGGTTTTGGGCACACACGCGTTGGGTGGTTTGTGATGACCGACATGTCTGCAACTCGCCTTTTCCTTGACAAGAACATCACATACTTACTTTGAGACCATTGCACACCCTCGAAGGGTGCCTGGCCTTTTTTCCTATGGTAGCTCGCCTTGATACTAGGGGCATCTTTTTGCCTACCTTGGTATCTCCTGATCTATCCTCTAATTCCGTTAAACATCTTTTCCTTGGTACTAGGAGCATGTTGGCTGCCTTTTGGTATCTCCCTACTTGATACCAAGGGCATGTCAGATGCTTTTCAGTATCTCCTCACTTGATACCACAGACATGTTGGCTACCTTTTGGTGTCTCATGATTGATTCCAAGAGCACATTGACTACCCTTTGGAGTCTTTTTTTTTTATAATAGGGGGATTTTAACTAACTTGTGGTATCTTTCTTTTTGGCTCTATGCAGTTTGTGATTTGCCCCATGTCGTGTGTTGGAGGTTAGAGTGGAAAACCAGATTACACCGATTGTTTCGACCAGGTAATCGTGCTCTCTCTTGTTTTTTTGCTTTCCTTACAACTTCACTCCAGGCAGACGAAGTCTGACTTCTATGTCTTTACTCTGAGTGAATGAAGTATAGTTGACTTTCCCTGTGTGACTTCTCTCTAGGCAAACAAAGTCTTCCTTGCCTTTCCTAGGTTTTCGCGTATGCGAAATCTAGTACGCAACTTTGCTATAGGCGGACAAAGTCTTCCTTGCCTTTCCAAGATTTTTGTATGTGCAAAATCTAGTGTGCGATTTTGCTCCAAGTGGTCAAAGTCTTCCTTGCCTTTCTTGGATTTTTGCTTACATGAAATTCAATGCACGACTTCGCTCCAGGTAGACGAAATCCTCCTTGCCTTTCTTGGATTTTTGCATGCACGAAATCTAGTGTGCGACTTCCCTCTGAGCAGATGAAGTCTTCCTTGCCTTTCCTAGATTTTCATGTGCACAATTTTGCTCTTGGTGGACGAAGTCTTCCTTGCCTTTCTTGGATTTTCATGTGTGAAATCCAATACATGACATTGCTTTAGGCAGACGAAGTCTTCCATGTCTTTCTTGGATTTTTGCATGCGCGAAATCTAGTGCACGACTTCACTCCAGGCGGACGAAGTCTTCCTTGCCTTTCCTATATTTTCACGTACGCAAAGCTAGTGTTTGACTTCGCACTAGGTTGACAAGCCTTCCTTGCCTTTCTTGGATTTTCGCATGCACGAAATCTAGTGTGTGACTTCGCTTCAAGTAGAAGAAGTTTTCCTTTCCTTTCCTAGATTTTCGCATGCACGAAATCCAATGCACGACTTCAATCCAGGTGGATGAAGTCTTCCTTACCTTTCTTGGATTTTTGCATGCACAAAATCTAATGTACTTCGCTCTAGTGGTCGAAGTCTTCCTTGCCTCTCCTGGATTTTTGCACGTGCAAAATCTAGTGTGCAACTTCACTCTAGGTAGATGAAGTCTTCCATGCCTTTCTTGGATTTTTGTGTGCGCGAAATCTAGTGCGCAACTTTGCTCTGGTCAGACGAAGTCATCCTTGCCTTTCCTACATTTTTGCATGCATGAAATCCAATACGCTACTTCACTACGTGGGGACAAAGTCTTCCTTGCCATTCTAGGGTTTTTGTGTGCACGAAATCTAGTGTGCAACTTCGCTCTGAGTGGACAAAGTCTTTCTTGCCTTTCATGGATTTTTGCATGCCCGAAATCCATTGCGCGACTTCACCCTAGGCAAATGAAGTCTTCCTTGCTTTTTCTTGATTTTTGTGTGCACGAAATCCAGTGTGTGACTTCGCTTTGTGCAAAAAAAGTCACTACCTCCATCTGGATCTCTGCTCTATGTGGACATAATCTAATTTTCCCCTCTATGAGTTCATTCCACGTGGATGAAGTCCTTGCTCATTTGCTAACCTCGCTCTAGGCAGACGAGGCCCTCTTTTCCCCGCTTGACAAATCTTACGATCTGTCATGCTCCTTCATCTATAGGCTGGTAGCCCTCATCATTTGATTGACAACCATCAAATTGTCCAACAAGCAGGCTGGCAAGACCGTCTAACTTGTTATGCCCTTCTCCATAGTAGACTGATAACCCTAACTAACTGACCAATGAGTCCGACAACTTGTTATACCCCTTCGCCAGTCAATGGACTCACCAGTCTTGTCTGGTGCCCATCTATACAAGTGTGATGACTTGTCATGTCTTGTCGGGTTGATTAGCCATCCACTTGTTACCCGATGTTCCATTGCATCTCACCGCATTACATTTCATTGCATCTCACCATGTCTCATTGCATCTCGACGCGTCTCATTGCATCACATTACATTGCATCGCATCGCCGCATTGCATTGCATTTCATTGCAACGGATTATACTACACGACAATATTGCATTGCATTACACTAAATCGCATTGCATTACATCGCATCACTTTACATTACACTGCATTACATCATATTGCACCACATTGCATTGCACAATATCGCATCACTTTGTATCGTGTCATATTGCATCACATAGTGTCACATTGCATCGCTCGCACCACATCACACACAACAGCAACAACAACATAGTCATTGTAAAGCTGTGCATGTTCCTAGTGGAGCTCAACATGCACTAGCACGCACCCACCTTAGCAATCCAACGTCACGTAGAGCCATGCGTATGCCCAGCTAGACATAGTGCATACTAGCATAGCAAGCACCATCTGCACCGACATGCACCATTCTCACACAGTAGCATGCAACACCCACATTCTGGCATTGCGTCTACATTCGCATGCACTATCCACACATGCATTTGTGTCCTAGCATTGCACCCACATTAGCATTCATGTCTCAGCACCGTTTTCGTATCCGTATTTGCATTCTAGTAGTGAGTCATGACCTTTGGCACATTCGTCGAATAAATGACTCAACGCCAATAGCAAACATCACCCTCCTGTAGGCTTCAAGAGGGGTGTCTTGTCACCCTTGAGCATCGGTCTCAATTCCCTTGACCTCGCTCAGGAAGGGGCATTTGTAGACACCTCGATTTGTAACCATTTGTCGATAGACTTCTTTGGAAAAACTTGCTCCAACAACGACAAGCCTCATCCAAACAAGCCCAAGCCTCACCCAAACAAGCGCAATCCTCACCCAAACTCAAGCCCAAGCCTCACCTAAACAAGCCCTAGTCTCACCCAAACAAAAGCCCAAGCCTCACCCACAATCTCATCCCAAACTTCTATTTTTAAACCTAAGATCTAAGGCCCTTATTAACTCCACATTTCGTATTTAAAACCCACCATTCACGTACGCAAAGGGGGCTCTCTATCTCTCTCTCTTGTGTTGGGCAACCTAATTGTTGCACCTCCACCCAAATGCACAGCAGCACCTCTCTCACAGCCATCCATCTCCTCCTCCATCATAGTAGCAGCTCACATCCTTTGCAACACCTACCAGCACTTTCTCCTCAATCACAGCTATGACTATGTCAGTGGAACCCTACACGACTCTCGAAGGCATATGGAAACACACGAGGAGTCTCGATATGGTCACGACGAAGATGGTGAATCCGAAGAAGAATGAATGAATTCAGAATACCAAAGAAAGATAAGAAAAGGATAAGGAAAAGGAGTCGCCACCTAGTCTTTTAATGGAAAGACGAGGAAAACCAAACACAAAGGAAAAACCTAAAGAAATCAACATGAAGAAAACACATGTATGCTTTGTGCCTAATGGATGTAGTGCACAAATCAATGCGGGTCAGAGAAAGGGTAAGGATTCTTGTTAAGCATGGGGAAGGTATTAGGCACCCCCATGCAGTCGATGAAATCGGTCTTTCTAGGTTTCCTACTTGCTCATGATCAAGTGTGTGTATGCTTGTCTATCTCAAATGCGCATGCCTAAGATGAATGCGAAAATATGTCAAATCAAAGAAAAGAAATAATAAAGAAAAAGATAAAAGAAAATAATCCGAGGGACAATGTAGGCATTGAAAATGCCACTTTACTATATGCCCTTGGGTGATGAAGAAAATCGTGAAAATCGAAAATATACGGAAAGCATCTCGCAAAATAGCGGAAACTTGAAGAAATCCGAAAAAATCAAATCAGAGAAAATAATCCTCATTCGGGTCAATGTCGGCATTGTCAAGCCTGTTAATGTACGCCCTTGGGCAATGAAAATCCAAATCAAACCAAAATCGTGAAAATCAAAAGAAATCTGGGAAATAATGTGAAAACCAAGTTTGAAATAAGTTGGAAATGTGTGCATGATGCAAGGAAGAAGGCATGAGGATACATGCATGAAAAAGTGTAGCAAAATGTACAAAAAGAAAGTATGTGTGAAATATGTAAATTTCTAGGGGTCTCTATGCAAAAATTACATGTCTTGAATAGACATTGAGATTCTAGGGCCAAATCAGATAAAATGTTTAGGAAAACACATTTTATGCAATTTTGAAGAAGTTGAGGGTTAAATGTGCAAAACCGTGCATTTTTTGTAAAATCAAGATTCCTAGGGTCCAATCTGCAATTTTACCAGCAAAACATGTACTCAGTGTAATTTTGAAGAAATTCAGGGTCAAAGGTGCAAAATAGTTGACTCATGGTTGATAATATGAAGTTTCAGGGGCTGATTTACAAATGTGCCTTAAAAATGTACATTTAGTGTAAAATCAGTGAAGTTTAGGGTTTTAAATGCAATTCTGAGAACATTTGGGTAAAAAAATTTGAATTTGCAGGGTTATATTTGCAATTGTGCTAGGAAAACATGGGTTTAGAACAATTTCAATGAAATCCAGGGTTTTCTGTGCAAATTAAGGAATTAAAATGAATGAAAAGTGAATCAAAGAGTTTTATGTCAAATATTAAAGCCTGGAAAATATTAACAAAAATGTACAAGGGTCACACTACACTTTTACAAAACAAATCATTATTAAAATGATTAAAAAAACTAATGTAGGGGTTTAAATGCAAAATATAAGGACCTAATTGCAAGAAAGGAAAAGGAGAATAAGTTTTTTAAAAGAAATTTTCTAAAAGAAAGTCCGACGGTCGCCAGCGACCACACTTCACCGGCGACGACGACTAGGACACGATCCTAGGCCCTCCGATGCCTAATCTGGCATCCAAACACATAGTGAACAAGAGGGAAGAAAGAGGGGAAGATCTAACGGCTTAGATCTTGTAGCCAACTGTTGGAGGTCTCCTCCCACCTCCCTTGCCAGCGTTGCGACTCCGGCGATGGTCCCGAAGAAGAAAGGGCCATTGGAGGTGCTGGAGCAGTGGTTTTGGGCTTCTAGAGGCTTGATGGTGTGGAGAGGAGCGTTTCCCATCTCTTAGATACAAGAATAGTGCTGCTCCTCCTCCTCCTGATCAAGCTCTAGATCAACTCCAGCGACGGTTGCTGCGGTACATGATCAGGCTTTGATGCAAGGTTTTGGGTGCTCCAGTTTGCAGGGGGAGAGTAGGGGAACGTGTCCTGATGGTCGGAGAGGTGCTACGAGGCAGGAGGCGCCCGATTGACCACTTCTAGGGGTCATCTTCTCTGGCAACAGAGAAGTTGCGTCTGGCAGCTCTTCTCTAGCGGCATCTAGAGTGAAGGAAAGGCTTCCAAAGTGGAGAAGGAGCAAGAAGGGACCAAGACTAATCAAACTACACTCACCAGGGTATGAATCACAGACTGGATTCGTGCCCCCACCTCACCTGCTAGAGAATCAGATCCGACAACAAAATAATCCTCTGATTCCGGCCAAGGAAGCTACCTAGTGTAGACATCCCGATTTTGAGGTGATACAAGAATAAGGCTTCAATTGTTGCTTTGGATATGGCTGACCCTTGAACCAATCCCTGAACCCGTAGCAAGCCTGCAGCTCAATCTAAAAACCAGACCAATAGGGGAGAGCACCAACCTAGCACACCTAGCTAGCACACCAACCTAGCACATCAACCTAACGCACTCAGCTAGCGCACATAGGTGGCGCACTCAGCTAGTGCACATCCCTAGCGCACAACACTGCGCAGGCTGCGGCTGCTGGCTTTCCACCTTCCTTGGCTGTTACCTCCAGCAGCGAATGTGCCGTGGAATATTCCAAGCTCTTTGTCTGCGAGACTCTCCTTATACCCGTAACTCACTCCTGAGAGTTCCCTATAAAAGGACCCCCATAGGCACCCATTTTGAAGGAGACGAAATCCTGACAGCTGAGAATCCTGAGTAGAAACATTGCACCCAACCATGTTCTCCCCTAAAGCCCGACCTCTGCACGAGCTTCTACGCCAGTCCAGCAGCTTATTTTCATTTTCTGGAGTACCTCCTTGCATCCCCGAGCCTTCCAAAGCAACAAAGGTTTTCTTATCTCTGATATCGCAAAGGAGGAACACTTCGTGAGGTAGGCATTCGACCTCCTTTTTATTTTCTTAATGCCATTTCAGAACTGAATGAAGCATGCTTAAAACCTTAGGAATGATCTGCTTTGTCCCATATTCATGAAGTTTTTATGATATCATGCTTGTTTTTCTATGCAAATAATCTTCATGTTAATCCATGTTTGCACTTCTAGCATGTAATCAACACGA
>JAMKQA010003978.1:0-13889 GCA_024699735.1 Posidonia australis
AAAGATGAAATCAATGTTAATCTATCAAAGTTTTTCGATTCATTGAATGATCTATGTAATATACATCCAACCCACATATTCATAGCATTAAGCATAAAGAGAAAACATATAGCAATTTAATCATGACATATAATATTACATGAACTTCATCTCAATCCTAGATCTAGAAATTTAGTCACACATGATTACGTAAAACAATAAAATAAAAGAAGGGGAGAGAAGAAATAGAAGACATAATTAAATAAAAAAAATTTTTATTGAAGGGAACCTGAGATTACACTGATGATCTTCAGGATCTCCAAAAATAGAAGAAAAGAAAGAGAGTCTAAAACCTTACTTCCTTCTTTCCTTCCTTGCTTCCTTCCTTGCTTGCTTGCTTACTTGGGGATCCATAGATCTACATAAGGGGTCATTTTATAGGCTTACAAGGACTTGCATATGTCAGAGACAAATCTGAATACAAAATTTAATCTTCAATTTTGAATACAAGATATTTACAATTGAGAATCTTATCCAAAGAAGACCAAGTCAAAAATATATGGTGCAAGTGCTTGGAAGGCGTCGGATCTGCATCTGAGTACCTGAGAGGTGTCCATGTAATCTAGGATCTTCTATGACTTTTTCCATAGCTTGGCTGATATTTTGCTAGTATTTAGGCACATGGAAAATATGTGTTTGACCTCTTCACATAGCTCTAGAATTTTCTATACAAAAAACTCATCTTTTTTGACACAATTATTCTTTTCTCTCTTTATTTTTCGTAGATTCTCTCTAAGTCCTCGAGTTCAGCAAAATTTGAACAAAGCACCTTGAGTAATATTATTTATATACAAAATAGACAGATATGGTAATAAAATATGCATGAATTATGGGTTAGTCATACTCCATATCTAATTGCTTGAATTGTAAATTGGACCAAGAGTTTGTTATAGGCTTAGGGTAACGAAGGTGCTAGATAAAATTCAACTGAGGTTAGGCTTGCCGTATCCAAAGCAACATCTTCAGGAGAATTCACCTACGAGCCGTCTCAAAATCGGGGTGTCTACAGTTACAAGACTGCAGCTAGTCAAACAGAACATCAATGCAAGGCAAGGGATACTTGTTCTTCATCGTGATTAGGTTCAGCATCCGGTAGTCAATGCATAGCAGAAGCGAACCACCTTTCTTGCAAATAAACAAGACAGACGCTCCCCATGGAGAAATACAAGGCTTGATAAAACTCTTACCCAGTAACTCCTGTAACTGGGTTTTGAGCTCTCTCAGCTCCGTTGGTATTATACGATAAAGAGGCTTCGAAACAACACCAAACCTTGGAACCAACTCGATCTGGAATTCTACTTCCCTATAAGGTGGCATTCCAAGCAAATCATCAAGGAACACGTCGGGATATTCACAAACTATAGAAATGTTATGAACACCCAACTCAGGAGGAGTAGAGATAACTATATTGGCCAGATATCCCACACAACCCTTAGCCAGCAACTTGTAAGCCTTCATTGTCGAAATGACAAGCTTAGGCTCACCCCGACAAGCACCTTGCACAAAGAAGTCACCATCTCTAGAGGACCCAAAATACACCCTTCTCCGAATATAGTCGATCAAAGAAGACTATTGCACCAACCAGTTCATGTCGAGTATCACATCATACTCCTGCATGTTCATAATGATTAAGCTCGCATCAAACTTTCTGCCATTCAGCGTCAAGCCAACATACCACAGATACTTCTAGACTAAACTGTGCACCCTTAGTGGCGTCACCACATTGAGATGAAAGTTGTAACCACGCCGACTCGGGAGTCCGGCGCGTAGTCGGGCCAATGGAAAGGAGACCACAGCCATGCCAAGATGGCGAAGGCGTGAGATAAGATTAAAAAAAGAAAAGAAAATGAGTTGCCACGTAGTCTTTTAAGGGAAAGACGAGAAAAACCACAAAAGATTGGATGCATGAGGTGTAAATGTGAAGGCTAGATGTTTGCCTACCAGAGGATGGGTGAGGATTCCTATTACGCACGAGGAAGGTGTTAAGCACCCTCGTACGCTTGAGAAACTCGGTCTTTCTAGTCTAGATTGCTTGCTAAAGGCTAGATGGATGTTTGCTAAACCTGGATCATACTCTAATCATGCTAATATGTATGCCATGACAAGATTGGATGGATGTGTAAAACGATGTGCGAAAACTGCGAAGAAATCAACATGAATTGCCAAAATCGCAGAAAATCACATGAAATGACGAGGTTTTGGTAAAGAACGCCTCTGAAAACCATATTGATGTCAAAAGGATAAAAAAGTAGAGTCAACCCAAGTCCTCGGAATCATGGATAAAGTTGTGAAAAGCAAAGTAGAAAAATAACCCGCAAATGGGCCAATGTGGGCCTTTCGGTCAATTAGTGTATACCCATGGACGATGAAATCCAAATCAAATAAAAAATCTGAAATGTAAGATTAAAGCAAATCAAATCGGATATTGGATAAGAAACTCTAAAGACAAAGTGAAGAAAGAAATCCACAAAGGAAAGGCATGGGATGCCAGCTCGCTCAAACACGGATGCAAATGTGAGGAGAAATGATATGTAATGCATGGATAAGTACCTAAATGTACAAAAACTCTAAAGAATGACTTAGATAAGGACTATGCAAGACTGAGTGCAAAAAATGAGATGTATGCTCATGAATTGGAGGCACAGGGGCAATTTGGTCATTTCTCTGGTTAGATGCAATAAATACTTGCATGGGAGTGATGCATGGCCTAAGTTATGTCAAAAAGCATGTCAAATGTCCAGAAGATGTTATTTGCAAGAAAACATGGAGAAGAAAATCAACAAAATGATGTAAACACAATAAATGACAAACATAAGGGCTAAAATGCAAAATTCACAAAAAAGAGTGAGAATCTGGATGAGGACCATGTTCATGACCCCTATTCTAACATGCAAATGATCGGTCCAATGTTAATGTGGCACTGAGATGTGGAAATTGCACTTAGGTAATTTCCTGAAAATTTAGAGTCTAAGTGCAAAATTCACACATATGTGCAAATGTGACCAAAATGTGAAACTAAAGATCAAATCTCAGTGAAAACATGATTTTTAAATGGAATCTACGATTAAATGCAAAATATGAAATGCAACGAGTGAAAAATATCCCAAAATATGCAAGAAAACATTTAAAACCCTAAATGATGAATTTGGAAATACTCTAAGGGCCTATATGCATGTTATATGTGCTCAGGAATGATTTGATGTAAATACAAGGACTATTATGCAAAATATCAAGGCCTGAATGTGATAAAAATGAGGCTTTTATATTGGTTAGTGCAATTATGAAGTTTCTTAAGGTCTAGGATGCAAATTTCACTAGAGAAAACTTATTTTAAAAAGTCTCAGGAGATAAATGCAAATTTTCAGGACTTAAATGCAAAGAAATCAAGGTTCTAGGGACCTAGATGTGATAAAAACATGCATTAATATGTTAGAAATTTAAAAAATAAAATATTTAGGGGGTCACACGCAAAATTCACAGAGAAAATAAAAGAAATAAATGTATTTTAAAACTACAGGGACTAAAATGCAAATGTTTGGACCTAGATGCAATAAAAAGGATTTAAATGTAATAAACTAAGGACCTAATAAAAATAAACCTAAACTAGAGGAACCTGATCTAAAAAAACCTATTCGAAGATCGCCGGCGTTCTCCCTCCAGCGATCTCACCGGCGAGGCATCAGCGGTGATCCATCGGAGAAAGGGGGCGCGCGGCGGCTAAGGAAGCTTCTCGGAGGCACGGCGATCATCCCTGCACGCTCCGACGGTGTTCACTGAACGGCGACGGAGAAGACGACGGCGCGACGCGGCGTGGCGGTATCCCGGAGGCTGGAATGGCGCAGCGATGGCTGAGAAAGCTCCAGGACGGCGCGAGGAGTCTTCCAGTGGCTTCAACGATGGCTGGGGTGGTCCCCATTGATCCCCCCATCCCCTACACCGGCAGTGAGGCTGCGGTGGATCATCGGGACTTTCCGATGGTCCAGACGGCAAGGGAGCGACACGGATGGCTTTGTGGGGAGGTGAAGAGTCTTCCCGGAGCAACGATGCTGAGCGGGAGAGCCTGGCTTATTCCAGCAACTCCTCGTCGGCGATTGGCGGCATTGGTGTCGGAGCAGCGGATCTGGCGTCAACGGCAGGCGTCCTCTAGGTCTTCAGATGGCCAAAGGGGCTAAAGGGAAAGAAGTGAAAAGAGGAGGAGGGAGGAAGGGTGGCCCAGTGGGCTCACTCCACTGCAGAGGGCTATGGGTTCACCGGAGGGGGTGAACCCATCACCGGAGATGGGGACGTCGGCGTGCAGGGGGCGCCACTCCACCACGACACGATCCAGAGGCCTAGGGGACTTAAAAGGCCATACAGAATTGAACTAGAGGGAGGAGAATTGTACCTGGCGTGTGCAATGTCCTCTCCAGCGCAGAGGGTTGACGGCAAGGCACTTCCGGTGGCTCTGGTTTGCGAAAAAAGGTGGTTGTTGGCTTGGGAAATTGGGACTGGATGCTTTCGTGGGTTGATGGTCAAGGTAGAAGGACTCTGGATCGCTGGGAAGAGGCTAGAAGCTCACGGATCGGAAGGTCTGAAGGTCTGAAGCTCTTTTCTCGTCGTCGACAACAGGGGGTCCTTATACTCCCGACAAGGCTTTCCAGGGCCGTCGATCCTCCTCCATCCAGCAGATGAACGCCGTTGGATCGGGCGTGAGTTGGAGGCTGGCCTGAGATCGCGGAGGTTGAGATTTGCTCTGGATTCCTCGGGATTGCTCGTCGGAGTTGTTGTCAAAAAACTCGGGGTTGCCAGAATTATTTTTGACTTTTATAAGGTTTGAAATTGCATTTTTGAATTACACAGTATTGGGCTTAATGGACTTAGGGTTTTGTTTTTCTGTTTTGCTTTTTCATTTGGTTTTTATTTTGGAATTCTTAGGGGTTTTTTAGGGTTTTAATTTTAGATTTTTAATTGGATTTTGTGGGTTTAATTTAATTTCAGATTTTGTAATTTAGGGTTTAATTAGGGTTTTGATTAGTTTAGGTTTTTTTGTTTTGAGATTTTCTAGGGTTTTGATTTTAAGTTTTTTAAATTTGGGTTTTGAATTTTAATTTAGGCTTTTTATTTATGTTTCATGATTTTAATTAAATTTGTGGTTAAGGTTTAATTAGGGTTTTGATTACTTTAGAGTTTTTTATTTTTTTTTTATGATTTTAATCATTTTAGATTTAGGGTTTTGGATTTCAATTTGGAAT
The DNA here is from genome assembly GCA_024699735.1 of Posidonia australis. Taxonomy (NCBI): domain Eukaryota; kingdom Viridiplantae; phylum Streptophyta; class Magnoliopsida; order Alismatales; family Posidoniaceae; genus Posidonia; species Posidonia australis. The sequence continues at coordinate 5,271 of JAMKQA010003978.1, forward strand.
TTGGATTTAATTAGGGTTTATGGTTTTAATTTAGGATTTTTGAATTTTAATTAGGTTTTATGTTTTAAATTTTGGGTTTTTGTGTTTTAATTAGGTTTTATGTTTTTAATTTAGGGTTTTTGTGTTTATTTAAGGTTTTTGGATTGATTTAGGATTTTGAATTTTAATTAATTAGGGTTTTTATTGGATCTTGACTTTAGTTTGGGTTTTCACTTGATTACTTGGGATTTTTATTGGATTTTAAGTGGATTTAATTGGATTTTATTTAATTAGGGTTTTTATTTGATTAGTTAGGATTTTTATTGGATTTGAAGTGGATTTAGTTGGATTTTACTTAATTAGGGTTTTTATTTGATTAATTAGGGTTTTTATTGGATTTTGGGTGGATTTCAATGTATTTTGTTTGGGTTTTAATTTTGATTAGGTCAGAGTGGGCTAGTGTGTGCCTAATTGAGCTTGTGTGGGTTCAAACGGGCCAGGGATTTGGTAGTCGCAACTAGAGCATCATCCGGAAGAGCCTGCTACCAAATGACTTCAAAATCGAGGTGTCTACAAAAGGTTAGCCTAGTCGTTCTATCCTCCATCTCTACTGCGAAAAACTTAGAGACATAGGAAAAGGAACTCCCTGAGTCAAATAATACCTTGACCATCTGACCTGTCACAAGAAAAGAACCTAAATGATCAAGCACACCAACAAAAACAGCATCCATATATCAGATAGTTATCCAGGATATAGGCGAAGTTACAATAATTACATAGAGGTTGTACACCACTACTCATTCTTATCCTCTATCACGTCTTCCGAAAGTTTAACGTTAGGGGTCGAAATGGTGAACACTTGTCCCTTCATCGGCTGCTGTAGTGTACTCCTTACCTTCTTAGGGGTATCCAGACAGAACCTCTAAGTATGTCCCAATATCCCACAATTATAGCACACCACTGGGTCTGAAGTCTGCCGCGAACGGGGACAACTAGCAACGAAATGTCTCACCTGGCCACACTGGAAACACCGACCTCCTCTAGAAGCATTGGAACTTGCTTAACTAGAGCCAACATCACTACCACCAGTGAAACAATGTCAACCTGCAAAAAATCCATTAGACTTCCGTTTTCTCTTCTTCCCCCGACTACCCCAATCAATAAACCTCGACATGTTGGAGAAAGAGAACTTAAAAGCAAAGGAAGACTTACACTTTCCTCTAGGATGACCCTCTTTGAACTTCTTAATGACCCTCTTTGAACTTCTTATATTCCTCCTCGAAGCGAAAGGTCATCCCCATCATATCTGCCATTGTCTGGCATTGACAACCTATCATCCTTAGCCTCAACCCTAGCTATAGACCGTCCAGGAATCTCTGCGCTTGCTCCTCCTCCAAGGGATAGGCAGGAGAGAAGCGCTCCAAATGGGCAAAAGTAGTTTCATACTCGAGCATAGACATACTGTTCTTCTCCAAATTCCAGAAATCTCGGCTAAACCTCTCCTTCTCATAGTAGGGGAAGTACTTCTCATAGAAGGTTGCCTCAGAATCCTTCCACTAGATACTAACAGTAGTTGAGTCCAAGAACTTAAACAGCTTCACCAACTTCCACTACTGATCTGCCTCACCTTCCAATAGATAAGTCGCCAACCATACCCAATGCTCCTCAGAGCATGCCATGCTATCCAGCATCTTTACAAGCTTCTCTAGCCTAGTCTCACTCTCCTCAGCTCCACCCTTGACTCTGAATGTTGGCAGACGGACTTTACTCAGTTGCAGTAGACATGGGTCTCCTGACGACCCATTAGAACTACTCTTGCCAAAGGTGTGGGAGATCTCATGAACCAAGCTCCATAACTCTACGCATATGGCTTTCCATCTGCCCTCCTCATGGAGCTCGAATTCCTCGATAGAGGCCTTGCACAAGCTACAACCACGATGAGGCATTCTGCAAAAGGAGAAGAAATAAGATACCTACACAACATTCAAGAAAACACGTAGAAAATATGAAGAAAAACTGACAAGTACAAACACAACTATGCATGCAAAACTTATGAAATCTCTAGACCGGATACCTTAGGCTAGTGCAACCTAGTGAACCTGATGTTCTGATACCAAATCTATAACAATCCGCGTCGCTACCAACATAAACACATTAGCTTTAATAATTTCAACAAAAATTAAATGCTAAATTATAGGAAATTAAAGGCTAATTTAAAAGCATCTAAGAATTAGAAACTTGTGTACGGCTATGAGACTCCGACTATATGCACTAAATTCACCAACTGCAGCTTGCCTGCACTTGAAACCTAGAAGCCACACAAAGCACGTGTGAGTGACCAGGAAGTCACCCAACACACACCTCATGAAAAACTTGGAAAACAAAACCATGTTTTCTCTTTGAAATCATTTTCACCAAATCCACCAAGTTTGAAAACATGGGCCCTACTGGTCATAACCACAAATCTCAACTTCAAAACTTTCTCATATTTCTTCTGAAGTGACAAACAGATAGGGAAAACATCTGTACAGCAAAACCAGGCCCTATTAACCGAAAATAGTCCAAAACACGACCCAATTGGCCAAAACCTCAAGCACAGGCCATATCGGCCAAAAACCACAACCACACTGAGTCATGTTGTCCAACTCCAAGCAACCAACTCTGGCCACAAGCAGCCATTGAAGAGCAATGCACTATCACGGACCCGCCACCCTATGAGGAGCGATCCCATTCCAGGTCCAAATAACACCTCAACCCATAGACTTCAACCTCGGCCTCGTAGACGACAATCAGGGAGTCTCATACCTTCAACACCCAAAAAACACTTGCCTACAGTATCTTGGTCCTCGACCTCGACCTAGGTAATATGCCTGACCATCCGTGAATATCATCACATTCCCTGGTTCAAGCAGCACAACCCACGGCGTCTTGGCCCACACACAGAAACCACGGAAATCTCTTTTCCAAAACAAGCTATATCTCTTTGAAATCCTTTTTCAAAATCATTTTATATCCTTCAAAAAACACAAAATCGGTACACCAGGTGTCCACAATAGACCACCACTAATGACCCACAATTCACCTCAATATAGACAATACAAACCAATCCGGCAAAACCATCAAAAACACATTTATAATTCAAACTTAGGCCTGGTTCGGCAGACCGAAATGGATTGGTCAATTAAACCTGGGCTCAGGGCACCAGATCGACAGATTGAAATCCATACAATCGCCTGAAATTTCCTAATTCGGCTGACCAAATGCATCCAATTGACTGAACTAGGTAATCTGTCAACACCTAAGACTCCCAGAACAGTAAGCTGAATGAATTCGATCGACCAAACCAAAGATCAAGGGGACAACTCTAAAGCAAAATCGACATACCAAACAAAAACGGCATACCAATTTCTACAATAACTGAAAAACGGCCAAAGTCCTAGCCCGCTCGATCACCCAAGTGGGAGTGAGGGGTGGACCCACCAAACAAAATCCACAATCCACGAATAAAACACAGGACGTAGACGCGTAAGTCTACTGCAAAATTACACAAACAAAACTACGATCCATCCACCATAGCTCAATAAACAAATTCATAAAGCCATAGGGTTCAAAAACGATACAGACACACCAACCACAATAAATGACTATTAATGTCTCAATAAATCATCATAAATTCACAATAAATTCTAGAAACATAAATTTACGTAGGTTTCATGGATTCCTAGGATTTCCTACTAATTTCATGCATTTCTATACAAAATGTGAGGTGGGTACCTCACAACGACCGCCAGCGGTCCTCCAATCGACCACGCACACTCTGATGATCCAGACCTCAACTTCGAGCTCACTTGATGCCAAGAAAGAAGTCTAGAGTCCGCACACTGGCCGAACACCATAGCACCACCTTCGCCTCTCTCTGTCTCTGTCTCTGTCTCTGTCTCTCTTACTCACTCACACTTGATGGAGAAAGGAGATGGGGGAGATGGGGGAGGAAGTGGAAGTGAGGGAAAAGGGAGAATGAGGAGGGGAAGGTGAGGGAGGAAGTGGGGGTAAGGTGGTGCGTGCAGGTGGGGGAGGAGAGAAGGAGGAGAAAGATGGCAGAAAGGAGGGGGAAGGAAGAGCGCGACGGAAGAAACTACGTCCGCACCCTTCTTATATGCATGGGTCAAGAGTTAGAACTGCATGTGCCCAACGAAGCATCAAATGCAGATGCACACCCGCACATCCCCAACCCAACCACTAGTCTCAAAATACAAGGCCAACCACACAACACACCTACATGTGTATGCACACAAGAGCATAGGTACTATGCCTTTACTAAAGGACAAGGTACAAAATAGGCCAACGAGTGGGACCCAAGCACAAAATCACTTAAATGGCCTTGCGCTAGTAACACCCGCCTATTATAAAATTCATTAAATTGTATTTACAATCAAATGAATTTTCGGGTAGTACACTACATGAATTCAACCTATTTATCAAACGGGTTGAAAATTCCATCCTAAATTTAATTCAATTATAAGTCGATCGACTCAACATGACTCGTTTAACTCATTTATTTTGTTAAACAAGTTAGACAAGTCAACAAGGCTTATTTAATCCATTAAACTTGTTTAATCTTATCTAACTTTGAATATTATCAAAGAAATAAAATAAATACCTAAATAATTACTCACAAGACACAAGTGAATAACTAAGTATGTATATAACATAAAATGTTAAAAATGAATAAAATTTTATAACTACATATTTTAATTAATATAAATTAAAATAATTATATATTTAATTCTTTATATGGGTTAGCAAGTTATAAATAAGTTAGCTCTATTGAACCCAAATTCAGCCTGTTTATTAAACAAGTTGACCCATTTCTAGCTTGAATTTAATGAAGCCCAACCCTAACCCATTTAAATGTTGGGTTCGCAGGTCGGGTCTGAATTGACCACCCTTAGTTCAAATAACTCACAACTTAGCATGTTCTAGTAGTTTGTCAGTTCAATAGGACCAATGCAAATGCTAGAGGTATAGGATTTATGAAAATTTATGTTAAGGCCCAAGGCTAACTACAAGCAATAATTGTCAAATTGATGATGTTTAGTTTTTGAGTGTTTTGAGAGGACAAGTGTACATCTGCATGTTGGAGGTTGAGGATAGAGGGTCATTGGTTAGGAAAAGAGACCCCACTAAGGAAGTTATTCTGTTGTCCAAGGGTCAGCATACGATTAAGCATGCTGGTGACAAGATTGAAGATGAGGGGAATATAGGTCTCCTTGGTGAAGACCGTTGGTAGTTGAGAAGTATTCATAAGACGAGCCAATGATAAGTAGTGAGATGTTGGCAATGAAGATGCACCAATGAATCGAAGAATCCACTTTTGCTCATCACCCATGCCATTAAGGAGGTGATATAGAAGCTTCACTAGACGTTATAAAGAGTTTTTTTCAAAGTCAAGTTTGATGACTAGGCTAGACTTCTTAAAGGAACAAAGATAGTAGACAGTTTCACAAGCACTGATATGCCAATCAAAGATATATAAAAGTGCTTTTTGTCTCATCAAATAAAGTTCCGTTTAGTAGAACTTTTGGACAACTTTTGATAGACGCTGAAATGGTCCAAAAGCTCCATTAAACAGCCTCAAGCAGCAGTCAACATCTCAGAATCACATAGCTTTTGAAATAATGTTTCTTTTATATGTCCATAAGCTAGAGATTGGTAACTTCTAACTAGTAGTTAGTTTTTTTTTTTTCTCATTTGTCCTTATAGAATTTATATTATTACTTAAAAAACCACCAAGTATTTACAAAATTTGCTACCACCGCTTACCTCCTTTGACCTCTGCCACCACCACCTATTTCCTCCTCTGGCCTCCACAACCACTACCTGCCTCCTCCTCAGGCCTCTACCACCACTACCTGCTTCTCCTCCGACCTCCGTAACCATGACCTGCCTCCTTCTCCGGCTATGCAGGGGGTGCAGCAAGGGTTAGCACTTTGAGTTCACACACGGGGTCTTTGAGTTCTTGCTCCATCCAACGAGGTACAAGGCAAGGGTGCAAGGTTAAGGTGCATTGCAAGCGTAGGGTCTATTTCTTTGCCCACACATTGGAGCAACTTTAAGAGGGGAAGCACATTGAGTGGTTTTGCATGTGTTGGGCCGCAGGGGTGAGATGGAGATGTTGTCGAGGATGGATTGGTGGTGGGTGCCATTGGGGATGTGTTGGTGAGATAGAGATGCCATCAGAGATTCTTTGAGGGGAAGCCAGTGGATGGGCTGGTGGTGGTGGTGGAAGGGGAGGAGAGATTCCAGGTGGATGAGATAGAGGACGCCATCTACAACCACGACTTGCCTCCTCCTCCACCACCCAGTCTAGGCAATTTTTACTTGCTGATCTAGGGAATCTTTTTATCTTTTAACACAAATCCAGACTAGGTCCTTATTTTGTCAACCAACTTTCTACCATTTTTCATAGAAGCTGACTTCTATAGTTTATACCAAAAATTAGTTACTAGTAAATGAATTAAAAGCTAACTTCTCCTATAAGTCTTACTAAACAGACCCTAAGTCGTCCATGACAAAAGAAAATCATCTGGCTAAGTGTAACACCCGTAAAATTCATTTTGTAATTATTTACATTTTGTGAATTTTATTCCTAGACGGGTGTTACTGCTTCGAGGCTGTTGTGCAGTTTTATGCTTTTGGGCTTGGGCCTCGTGGGCTAGTTTCTATTTGCGTGTCCCTGTGTGTGGTTGGCACTGTGCATTGTGGCACTGTGCGTGTGGGGCCCGGGTGTGGGTCCATGTGGGGGCCAGGTGTGGGGTCCCCGTGGGGCCCACATGTGTGGGATGGAGGTTGGAACTTGTAGTTGGCCTCATTGGTGGTGGCTGGCGGTTGGCTGCTCGTGCGGTGTGCCAGTGGCTGAGACGTGCAAGTGGGCACATTTTCAGCTACTGCGGACGCAGGCTTTATAAGCCGCACCGCACTTCTCCTCGCCACCCATCACCGTCTCCTCCTTCCTTCTTCTTCCTTTCCCCTCCTCCTCGGTGGCGCGCTACTCCTCCTCCTCCTCCACCTTCTTTCCCTTCCTCCTCACTTCTCCTTCTCCTTCCCCTTCTTCCTTTCCACTCGTCTCCCTTACCTCCTCCGTTTTCCCCTTGCATCGTGCGCACGCCGAGAGAGAGGAAGAGGTCGAGGGAGCGAAGAGGAGGGCTATGATTGCCCGTGGTGGTGCGCGGAGCTCGCGTGGTGTGCCCTGTGGCCGTGGTTGCGCCAGAGCTCGCCAGAGGCATTTCCAGGTACGCATCTCCACTTCAAGTAATAGAGAGCATGAAATTAGTAGAAAATTCTAGGATTGCATGAAATCTAGGTAAGTTTACCTTCCTAGAATTTATTGTGATTTATTGTGGATTTATGGAGCATTTATTGGCATTTATGACGAATGGTGTGTTTTGAGTCCTTTTGACTCTCCTGTCTTCCCGATTTTATATCTTGATGCATGGTGAATGTATTTTAGTTTTGTTTATTGGGTTTTGGAGTAGAGTTGAGGGTCTACACCATATGTTTTATGCAAGATTTTTGGTGTTTGTTTAGGGATCCGATCGGAGGCCCCAGTTGGGGCGATTTCAGAAGATGGGGTTTGGGCCGTTTTCCGGTTTGGCAGAATTCGGCATACCGAATGGAAACGGCATACCGATTTTGCTCGACATACCGTTTTTCAGTTAGTTTAGGTCCTCTGGTCGAGTTTCAGTCATCCATTTTTGGACAGTATACCGAATTTGGCCTGAGTGTTGACCGTTGACCTGATTCGGTCGACCGATCCAGATCAGCCTACCAAACCAGGGGTTTTCGGCATGCCAATTCTGGGCCCAAATGAGTTTGCAAATGTGTTTTCGATGGCTTTTTGGATGCCGTGTTTTGTCCCTATGAGATGGGATTATGGGCCATCAGTGGTGGTCCCTTGGGACACTTGATGCGCCGTTTTGCCGAGGTTTTGGAAGAGTTTTCAAAAGATATGAAAATAGTTTGAAAAATGGATTTTAAGGAAATGGTTGGCCTAGTTTGGAAAATGATTTCCTGGTTTTTTGTGTGCGGGCCGAGGCAGTGTAGGACCGTGTCGTCGAGACTAGGGAATGTGACGACATTCTCGGGTGGTCGGGCGCGATGTCCCCTGTTGAGGTCGGGGGCCGAGATATCTGAGACTGAGGGGCGTTGGGTCTTGGAGGTATGAGACTCCTTGACAGTCGTCTCGAGGCTAGGGTTGTGGTCCTCGGGTTGATGTGTTTTGTGGCATGACGGGGAGGTATGATACTCCTGCTGTCGCTGTGAGTACTGAGACTCGGGTGTGGAGGTATGACACTCCCTCCTGAGTACCGTGTGTGGAGGACGCCGTGAGGAGGCGTACCCTGTGGTGGCCAGTGAGGGTGGAACACGTGCCCCGTAGGTGATAGCGTCTTGAGAAACAGGACAGCCTTCCAAGGGAGGGGTTGGCTTCTGAGGGTTCTCCATTTGGGAGAATCGCGGGGACGGTGGTTGGATCTTGCACAGGGTGGCACACCCTAGCAGTGCAGAATGCTGGGGTCGCTCCTTAGTGGACTGCTTGTGGCCAGAGTTAGGTTATCTGGTGCCGGGCTTCCCGACTCACTG
>JAMKQA010003979.1:0-14331 GCA_024699735.1 Posidonia australis
AAATTCTAATTAAAAACTTAAAATTAAAACCCTAAAATCCCTAAAAATTCCAAACCCAAAATAAAATAAGAAAACCCATAATAATTAAAACCTTGATTTAAAATCAACTAATTAAACTTTAATCACAAACTTAATTAAAAATCATAAAACATAAATAAAAGTCTAAAATAAAATTCAAAACCCTAATTTGAAATTCAAAACCAAAACCCTAAAAAATTCAAGAAGAAAATCAAACCTAAACCAATTAAAATCTTAATTAAACCTTAAATCACAAAATTAAGAGATTAAATTAAACCCATAAAGCCCAATTAAAATCCTAAAATTAAAACCCTAAAAAGTCCTAAAAAATCCAAAATAAAAACCAAAACAAAAATCCCAAAACCCAAGCCCATTAAGCGCAATACTATTTCGTTTAAGAATGCAATTCAAAACTTAGGAAAGTCAAAAAATAATTCCGGCGACCCTAATTTTCCGATGACAACTCCGGCGAGCAATCCCGAGGAATCAGGAGCAGATCTCAGCCTCCGTGATCCTTGGCCAACTTCCTCCAACCCACGCGCGTGATCCCACGGCACCTAGTGGCTAAGGAGGAGGATCAACGGCTCTAGAGAGCCTTGCCGGAGTATAAAGCCTCGCCGTTGACAGAAAAAAAAAAGGACCTTTTGGCCAAGCTTTTCCCAAAATTCAGACCTCCTTCCTGCGAGCTTTCAGCCCCCCTTTGAGCGAGTTTGAGTCCACCAAAGCATTCCCCATAGTTCCCTTGCATCCTGAGCATTCCTCACCTTCAATTTCCATCACCGAAGCAGCCAACCGGAGGAGGAACGTCGTCCAGCCACTGGGGAGGACATCCTGCACTTAGGTAACTCTCTCTCCCATCCTTTTCAGTTCAGATCACACCCTTTAGAGTCCACCGGGCCCCTGGCTCGCACCCTGGCGCAGCATGCCATCTCTGGCCCCCTTCTTCTTCGGTTCCGGCGGTGGGTTCACCACCACCGGTGGACCTCAGGTCGTTTGGCCACGGTAAGGCCCCAGGCGGACCTTCCCTCTTCTCCCCTCTCTTCTCTTCTCCTCTCCTCCCCTATGCCCCCCTTCTCAGAGAAGCCCGGTCGCCTGCGCCACCGCCCGTCGACGAGAGATTACTGGAGCAAACCGAGGCCTCCCCCTCCAAGCCAAGGCTTCCAAAACACTCCCTGCCACGCGCCGCTCTGCCGCCGCCCCGATGGCCCGCGACGTCCCAGTCACCGCCGCAGTGCCCCTCGCCGAAGTGCGAGGTGGGGGGAACGATCCAGACCGCCCTAAGCCTCGTCGATGCTCCCCGGAGCTCCGTTGTGCCGCCGTGATGCTCCTCCGGCCGTCCCGAGCCCTACCAGCCCCTGGAAAACCCTTGGGAGGTCGTCGGAGATGGTCGCCAGCGGCAGAGCGCCGGCGACCTCCAGTGATCTTCGAATGGGCCTTTTATGGCCCGTTCATATTAGTTTTTCATTTTTGCAAATAGGTCCTTTATTTATTACATTTCAGTCCTTTTTTATTGCATATGGGTCCAGACATTTTCATTTTAGTCCTTACAGTTTTAAAATCATTTTTATTCTTTTATTTTGCCTGTGAATTTTGCATCTGACCCCCTGAAGAGTTCATCTTTTAATTTTTAGCAAATTGATGCATGTTTTTATCACAGTTGAGTCCTGAAAATTTACATTTAGCTCCTAAATGTCTTTAAAACCTGTTTTCTTTGGAAATTTTACATTCTGAACCCTTTGTATGTTTAAATTGCACAGATAATCATTAAAATTGAGTTTTTATCACATTTAAGTCCTGGAAATTTACATGTAGGTCCTTAAGTGTTTCTAAATTGTTTTGTCTTTGGGAAATTTGCAATCTGAACCCTGGATTCTTTAAAAATTACACTGTTCTTCATGGAAACAGAAATTTCTTCACAATTAGGTCCTGGAAATTTGCATTTAACTCCCAGAACTTTTAAAAATGAGTTTTCATTGTGAATTTTGCACTTTAAACCTCAAGAAACTTCATAATTACTCTGACCAACATAAAAGCTTGATTTTTGTCACAACCAGGCCCTAAAATTTTGCAGAAAAGCCCCTGAATTCACATTAAGCATTTTTGAACATGAAATTTACATTTTGGCCCTTAACTTATTTCTAAATCTATCATTTAGGGTTTTTAAATGTTTTCTATCACATTTTGGGTTGTTTTTCACTCATATTTTGCATTTGATCATAGAATCTATTTAAGCATCATGTTTTCATTGAGATTTGATCTTTCGCTTCACATTTTGGCCACGTTTTCACCAATGTGTAAATTTTGCACTTTAAACCCTGACTTTTAAGGAAATTATCTAAGTGCAATTTTTGCATTCTTGTGCCACATTGACATTGGACCCATCATTTGCATGTTAGAATAAGGGACATGAATATGTTTTTCAACCAGTTTCTCGCTCTTTTAGCGAATTTTGCGTTTTAGTCCCTATGTTTGTCATTTATTGCATTTACATCCTTTTGGTGATTTTTCTTCGCCCTGTTTCTTGCAGGTGACATTATCCAGACATTTAGCAAACATTTTGACATAACTTAGGCCATGCATCACTCCCATGCAAGCACTGGCCAAGGAAAATGACCAAATTGCTCTTGTGCCTCCAATTCATGAGCACGCATCTCAATCTTTGCACTCAGTCTTGCATAGTCCATGCTTAACTCATTCTTTAGAGTTTTTGCACATTTAGGCAATTATCCATGCATTTCATATCCTTTCTCCTCACATTTACCCTTAGCGAGCCGACATCCCATGCCTTTTCTTTAGTGGATTTCTTCCTTCACTTTGTCTTCAGAATTTCTTATCCAATATCCGATTTGATTTGTTTTAATCCTACATTTCAGATTTTTGATTTGATTTGTATTTCATCGCCCGAGGGCGTACATTAACAGGCCTGAGGGCCGACATTTGTCGCTACCACGAATTATTTTCCCCCTTTTTGATTTTCACGACTTTCTCATGATTTCATGTGGATTTCTTCGTAGTTTTCTCGCACTGTCTTGCACATCTATCCAGTCTTGTCATGGCATACGTATTAGCATGATTAAAGCATGATCCAAGTTTAGCAAACATTCATCTAGCCATTAGCAAGCAATTGGACTAGAAAGATCGAGTTTCTCGGGCGTACGACGGTGCCTAATACCTTCCTCGCGTGTAATAGGAATCCTTACCCATCATCTGGTTAGCAGACATTCAGCCTTCACATCTGCACTTCAGGCATTCATCTTTTTGTGATTTTCCTCATCTTTCCCTTAAAAGACTAGGTGGTGACTCCTCTTTTCTTTTTTTATCTTTCCTTGCGCCTTCCCCATCTTGGCATGGTTGTGATCTCCTTCCCACTGGCGCGACCTCGCGTCGGGACCCCCTCCCTCGGGTCGGCATGGTCACACCTATTATTTCTAAATCATATTGTCTTTTATTCTACCCACACCCCAAGTGGAACCTTGCTAATTAATTTTAGGCAAATCCTACAATTATTCTAATGGTTATCTTAATCATTTATTCCGTTAAAGCCTTGGAAAACACCCCAAAAACCTTGGCCGACCCACGCATCTGGGTTGCACGACTGGCCCGCACCCTAGGCAATCTTGTCTGAGTTCCAAAAGAGCTTAGACTAAGGGCCAAAACCGCTGTCGGGCCCACGCAATCGGCCTGCACCCCTAGTTTTCTGTCAGAATTCATACAGCCTAAGACAGGGGACCCGAAATTCACCTGAAGTGAGAACCAAGATCGGACCCACCAAACAATCATCGAAAATTACACCGAAAATATATGTTGTAGACCTTCGAGTCTACCCCAAAACCCAACAAATAAAACTGAAATCCATTCACCACACAAGGAGATATGAATTTCCAAGCACAGAGAGGTCAAAAAGACCCAAATCCAACAACCACCATAAATGGCTATAAATGCCACAATAAATCTCCAAAAATTCCTAAACACATTCTAGCATCTGCACACATGCAATTCACACTATCATGCCCCTAGACATCAAATTGGAAAATTAAAAGAAAAATTAAGGGATGCGTACCTCTACCTAAGACATAGCGGCGACGAACGGCGAAACAGCGGTGCACCTCCCTCCTCCCAGCCACGAGCAGCTCCTCTCCTCCTCCTCCTTGCAATGGTCGTGAGGCGGTGGCAGGCTAGACTGTGACTATGGCACAACGACGGCAGCCCTCCTCCTCCTCTCTCAACCCTCTCCCGAGCATCTCTCTCTCATCTCACATCTCCCTCATCTCTCCCCTCTCTCTGATCTCCCCCTCTCGTCTCCCTCTCTCTCACTGATCTCTCTCCCCCTTGTCTCCCTAGCGTATCGAGAAGAAGAAGGAGGAGGAGAAGATGAAGAAAAGGAAGAGGAGGAGGAGGAAGGGGTGAGGGTGGGGCTCGGGGAAGAGAAAGAAAGAAAAGAAAGAAAGAAAGGAAAGGAAAGAGAATGAAGGAAGGAAAGAAAGGAAGTCGCAAGTACGAAACCAGACCACGCAACCTTCCATGTCCACATGACTTGTGCCACCAGGGATCCGCCACCAAACCTCCACGGCCCAAGAGAAACCCACAAACCTCCTATGAGGGCCAACACAGCAGCCAAACTACACCATACCAAAAGACCAGAAATCAACAATCCAAGCGTCAGACACTACTGAAAACGTGTCCCACATTAGGCATTGGGACCCCCAAAGCCTAACAAGCCTAAATCTCACCTTAATTATCTAGCCAAAGCACCCCTTCTAAAACTTGGGTCGTTACAATATACAGCCATTCAATGACCATCCTCATGAGAAGCATCATCCATGATTAGATTACACTATCAGGAATGGGTTGACCATATAACAAACACCATAGATTTCTCCTATAGACATCAACCTCATCTGTAAATACGATAGAGTCGTTGTAGTAATAGGTATTTCATTAATCAACTTTAAATAAATGCAAATCATATATGGTATTTCAAATCAAATGACACCAAGTAATAGGAGACTTCAGGAATTCATAGATGTTACTTTCGGAAATTGATTTAATTGTAAATATATATTTTTAATAAATTTAATTATGGATGGGTGTTACTAGCACAACACCATTTCTATAATTTTGTGGGTATGTGCTTGGGTCTCACTGTTTGGCATATTTTATGCCTTGTTCTTTAGTGTAGCACTGTGCTCCTGTCCCGTTGTGTGTGTGGGCGTGCAGGTGAAGTGTGGTAGCTAGCCCTATGTTATGTGCTAGTTGGTGGTTGGAAGACATGCAGCTACACATGCAGGCTGAGTGGCAACTGTGCACGCATGTAACTAACATCGATTGCGCATACAAGTGAGAAAGATAAGCCGAGCTTCCCTAACACACCACATCCCTTCTTTTTGTTTCCCACCACCACTCTTCTTCCTTCTCCTGCATGCACTACCCTCCCCACTCCACTCCTCCTCCTTCTCCCTCCCTTCCGCCTCCTGTCTCCTCCTCCCTTTCCCCTCCACTTCTTCCTCTTCTTCTTCTTCTTCTTCCCCTGCCCTGTGCGTGCACGAGTGAGAGAGAGAGTGAATGATAGAGTGGACCTTTGGGTTTAGGTCGACCTGTAGATCTCTAGACTTCTTCCCAGAGGCACGGCAAGCTCAAGGTGGTCGTGAGGATGGCCAGAGGGCTCAAGGTCGACTGGAGTTGGGAGGCAGAAGCTCCAACGTTCGTCGTGAGGTATGTATCTCACTCTTGCTTGTAGAAATGCATGAAATATGTAGTAAATGCCTAAGATTGTATGAAATCTAGGTGTATTTATGATTCTTGAATTTATTATAAATTTATGAGAATTTATGGTGCATTTCTGGCTATTAAATGTGTGTTGGTTTACTGTGCTTGTTTTTTAGCTCTTTGGCCTTCAGATTTTATATCTTGAGCTATGGCTAATGGATCGTAGTGATTTTTGTGTGGATTTGGAGTAGACTCACATCTACATGTTTATTGTGGAATTTGTAGCTTTGTGTGGTGAGACCGTCCCTTCGTCCCATTTGGGTGAAGTGATGGGTTAGGGCTCGCGTTGTTTTTCTAAAAATGCAAAAATTGACATACCATTCTGGTTTGATGTGTCAATTTTGCTTCAAAAATGTCCCCATGACTCCTGGTCCAGTCAACTCATTCGATTTGCCAATCTAAGTCTTGGGTGTTGACAGAGCACCTAGTTCGATCAACTGGTCTATTTTGGTTTGTCGGATCAAGGATTTTTGAGCAATCGGGTGGGTTTCGGTCTACCGCTTTTGATGTCCTGAGCCTAGGTTTGATCGACCGTCCCATTTCGGTGTGTCGAACCAAGTCTGAATACTATTTTAAAGAATATTTTTGGTGGATTTTCCCGAGTAGTTTTATATGTCTATAATATGGTGTTATGTGAGCCATCAGTGGTGGCCTATTGTGGACACCATATGTGCCAGTTTTGTGAAGATTTTTGGTGATATAAAAATGATTTTGAAAAGGATTTTCAAAGTGATATAGCCCTATTTTGGAAAAGAGATTTATGTGGCTTTAGTGTGTGAACCAAGATACTGTTGGGTCGTGCTGCTTGGACCAAGGAATGTGTAACACCCATAAAATTCATGTTGTAATTATTTACATTTTAATGAATTTATTCCTAGACGGGTGTTACTGTTCAGAGGCCCGTTGGTGTGTTTTGTGGTTTTGGACTTGGACCTCGTGGGCTGGCTTTTGTTTGCGTGTCCCTGTACATGGTTGGCTCTGTGCATTGTGGCACTGTCCTTGTGTGGGCCTGAGTGTGGGGTCCGTGTGGGGCCCACTTTGTGGGCCGGTTGCTGGGAGAGTTCGGTGCAGTTGTTAGCTCGTGCGGGAGGCTGGTGGTTGCACTATGCATGCATGCATGCAACTACCACCTTGGAGTGCATATTTATATGCACTGTCGATGACACTTCCTCTGCACCTCCTCCTCCTCTTCTCCGCGCGTTTTCCTTTCCATCCCAAGCACACCTTTTCTTCCTTTCCTCCCCCTCTACTCGTCCTCTCACTCCACCTCCGTCCCGTCTCTCCCTCTCCCTCTCTCCCTCCCCTGTTTCTCTCCTTACTGCGTTCCCCCTCCTCTATTTGGTATGCTCGTCGGTCGACGGAGGCATGCGGTGGCTCGTGGCAGCGTGTGGAGCTCGGGTGGTGTGCCCCTATGGTCGTGTGAGCCCCTACGAGGGTCGTGGTCGTCGGAGTTGGCCGGAGGATCGCCGGAACGTGCATTACAGGTACGCATCTACGACCCCTGTAATAAAGAGCATGAAATTGGTAGAAATTGATAGAATTGCATGAAATTTAGGTAAATTTACTTTCCAAGAATTTATTATGATTTTATGAAAATTTATGGTGGATTTATGAGCATTTATGCTGGCAGTTGCGTTTTAGGTCGTTTTGACCCTTATGCCTTTGCAATTTTATATCTTGATGCATGGTGAATGGATTTTGGTTTTGTTTGTGTGGATTTGGAGTAGACTCGAGGGTCTACATTTGATGTTTTATGCAAGATTTTTGATGGTTGTTTTGGGGGGTCCGATCGAAGCTCCCACTTTGGGATATTTTGAAATGTAGGGTTTGGGCCGTTTTCTGGAATCACAGAATTTGACATACCAAAGTGGAAATAGCATAGCGAAATAGTGAATTTCGGTATACCAAATCCGTTCGACATGTCGATCCTTCTATCAGTTTTGGTCTCTGGTCGATTCGACCTACCGAATCCTTCCAGTCGACCGATCCAGTGAATTCCGACATACCGAACCTGTTTTTGGCATGGCGAATCAGGGCCCAAATATGTTTATAAAATCTGATTTCCAGAGGTTTTCGGAGTTGGTTTGTTTTATCCCCTTAGAGTGGGATTGTGAGCCATCAGTGGTGATCTCTCGGGACACCTGATGCGCTGTTTTACCGAGGTTTTGGAAGAGTTTTCAAAGATATGAAAATGATTTCAAAGAGATGAGTTGGCAGATTTGGAAAATGGTTTTTCCTAGTTTTCTGTGTGTGGGCTGAGACAGTGTGGGACCGTGCCGTCAGGACCAGAGAATGTGATGATATTCTCGAGTAGTCGGGCACGACTCCCTGGTTGAGGTCGAAGGCTAACATACCTGACGCTAAAGGGCGTCGGGTCCTGGAGGTATGAGACTCCTTGATTGTCATCTCGAGGCTAGGGTAGTGGTCCGCCAGTTGAGGTGTCTTGTGGCATGACAGGGAGGTATGATACTCCTATTGTCGCTGTAAGCACTAAGGCTCGGGTATTGTCAGGTGTGGAGGTATGATACTCTCTCTTGAGCATCGTGTGTGGAGGACGCCGTGTAGAGGCATACTCTATAGTGGCCAGTGCGGATAGGACACGTGCTCAGTAACTGGTAGCGTCCTGAGAGACAGGACAACCTTCCTAAGGAGGAATTGGCTTTGTGAGGGTTCCCCAGGTGGGAGAATCGTCGAACGATGCAGCTCCTGCACAGGGTGGCACGTCGTGGCGGTGTAGACACTGTTGGTTGCTCTTCGGTGGGCTACTTGTGGCCAGAGTTTGGTTGCCTAGCGTTGGACTTCCTAACTCATTGTGTGTGGTTTTGGCCATTGTGGGCTTTTGCTTGTGGTTTTGGACTAGTAGAGCCCCGATTGTGGTTTCGACCAGTGTGGGCCTAGTTTGTAAGGTTTTTGAGAAATGGTTTGCGAAATGAATTTAAAGGAAAAATTAATTATAGTTTTGTTTTCCATGATTTTCTCGGGATGCGTACTAGGTGACATCTATCACTCATGCGTTTTCCTTATAGTTTTGGTTTGCAGGTGCAGACATGAGGTTGGTTTAGCATAGTGCATATAGATCGGAGTCTTCTAACCACACACGTAGATTCGTAGTAAATGATATTTTCCTGTTAGCTTTTATTTTCCTGTAATTTAATTTGTTTAAATTATTTTGGGAAAATGTGGGGCATTATAGAATGTGATGACATTCTCGGGTAGTTAAGCATGTCAACTAGATTGAGGTCAAGGCCAAGACACTATAGACGAGTGTTCATCGGGTCCTAAAGGTATGATACTCCTTGACTATCGTCTACGAGGCCAAGGTTGAGGTCTACGAGCTGAGGTATCATCTAGTCCTAGAGTTATGATACTCCAGTTGTCAATGGGGCACTAAGGTTCGAGGTACCATCGAGTGTGGAGGTGACACTCCCACTATTTGGGTACCATGTGGAGGACACCGAGTGGATTGACCTTGTGATGTTGGCCAAGGTAGGTAGTGCACATGCCCTGTGGCTAGTAACATCCTAAGTAACAGGACAACCTTCCAAGGTGGGGTTGGCTCTTTGAGAGTTCTCCAAGTAGGAGGACTTGGGGACAGATTTACTCCTCCTAGGGTAGCGGGTCCATAGCAATGCAGTGTACCTCGGTGGCTACTTATGACTAAAATTGGTTGCCTGGTGCTTGGTAACATGACTCAGTGTGTTTGTGGTTTTCGCCAATGTGGCCCGTGCTTGAAGTTTCGGCCTGTATGGCCCATGTTTTGGCAGTTTCAGTCAGTAGGGCCGGGTTTTGCTATATGGATGGTTTCCCATGTACTTGTGACTTTAAAAGAAGAGATAAAAATATTTTAGAGATGAGATTTGTGAATTAGTTAGTAGGGCCTGTGTTTTGAGACTTGGTGGATTTGGTGAAAATGAGTTTCAAAGAAAAAAAACTTAGTTTGGTTTTCCAAGTTTCCCTATGAGGTGCATGCTGGGTGACTTTTCTAGTCACTCATGCATTTTCTTATAGTTTTTAGTTGCAGGTGCAAACATGTAGCTGTCGTGGTCTCTAGTGCACATTGTTAGAGTCTTATAGCCGTCACTGCAAGTTCCTAGTAGTTTAGATGTTTTAAATTAGACTTTAATTTCCTATAATTTAGCATTTAATTATGTTGGAGTTATTTGAGCTAATATGTTTGTGATAGTAGCGACGTAGTTCATTATAATGGATGAGATTCTTCTCATCGTCCATAATGTCGCCAAACCCATAGTAGCCATCTTGATTCTCTTTGATCCATTCTTACAAGTCATGAAAAATTAATAATATTTCAACATCTTTTATTGGTATGTATTTATGCAGGTAATAAAGGAAACAATATGGTTAGATAAGGAAAGTAAAAAAACAAATAAATTATTCATGATTATCAAATTACTAATTTACCTCATCAACGGGATATTCTTTCCCAGTGTCTTTTGCATATCTAAAATTGTTGGTGAGCTTCTTAGTCTTTTCCATCATTTTGCAAGGGCTATTAGTGACCACAATAGGATCTTAGATATTTTTCTTCACTTGTCATCATCCCTTTTTAGTAGAGATCTTCACATAATGAGGCATCTTCTTTCTCTTTCGATCTTTTCGATCATAGACCCTTCTAACCAATGATAACTCATGTTAAAATAGAACATTATGAATTAGATGTCCAAGTATACTTGCTTCACTTCTTCCTTCATTTCTTCTTTTGAGACCTATAAAAATTATATCTCATAGAAAAACAAATCATATCTCATTTGCATTAAAACAAGTATATCTAATAAAACATGTAATATACAAATCATGTTTCATAGGAAGCAAATCATGTAATATACAAATCATATCTCAATGCAAAGCAAATCATGCATCAAAAAAAAGCAAATCATGTCTCAAACAAATGCAAATCAAGTGTCACAAAAATGTAAAACATGTCTCATAGAAACCTATTAAAACAATAGTCATATCTCACTATCACAATACAATATTATGAAAAGAAAATCATATCTCATAAAAAAAATATGTTAATATTGATGGAACCTGTTCTTCCTTGATTTTTTTTTCCTTTCCTCCTTGTTCTTTCCCCTCCTACAAAAATCATATCTCACAGAATTAAAATCAAACCTCAAAGAAAATCATGTCTCACAAAAACATGTAATCATAGAAAATCATATCTCACAAAAAAAATAAATCATATCTCATAGGAACACAAATCATGTCTTATGTCTCACACAAACGCAAAACATGTCTCAGACAAATCTATTAGAAACAACATATCTTTAGACTAAAGAAAACATATCTCATTTGATAAAACAACGTATTTCTATACTAAAATAAACATCTTATTTGATTCTTACTTTTGATGGAACCTCCTCTTCCTTGTTTTTTTCATCTCCTTTCTTTTCTTCCTCTCTTCCTTGTTCCTCCCAATCCTACAAAATCATATGTCATAGAATGAAAATCAATTATCCAAAAAATTTATATCTCATTTTTATTAAAACAATCAAATCTAATGAAACATGTAATATATAAATTATGTCTCACAAAAAAGCAAATCATGTAATATACAAATCATTTCTCACAGAAATACATAATATAAAATATGTCTCATAGAAAATCACATTTCACACCAAAAAAAATCATGTCTCACAGAAACACAAATCATGTCTCACACAAATGCAAAATAAGTCTCAAAGAAATCTATTGAAAACAACATATCTTTATACTAAAGGAAACATATCTTATTTGATAAAACAACATATCTCTATACTACAGTAAACATCTCATTTAATTCTTACTTTTGGTTGAATCTCCTCTTCCTTGTTTTCTTCCTCTACCTTCTTTTCTCCCTCTCTTCCTCGTTCCTCTTCATCCTATAAAAATCATATGTCACATAACTAAATTCAACTATCAAAGAAATTTGGATGGGCATTCTAGTTAAACTGCTTATCCCTTAATTAAGGTGGGGTGGTGCTTTCCATAGCCCCACCCAAAAGGTTTTGGCAACAACATCCCAAGCATGTCAAATTCCAATCTCAACTTTCAACCAAACCAATTTTCGTCTTAATGCCAGTGCTCCAGCGAAGAAGTGCTCTTGCGCTACAGTGCTTTCGGTGTGCCCTAAAGCTGCGAGGGGCTCTCTGTGATGGCTTCCTCTGGGAGGCGAGCATCTGTGCCTTCACCGTACTTCCTCCGGTCCTGTAAGCGACCTACCTCTGCTGTGGCCCTTCCTGAGGGCTCAGTGAGTGGTTCCCTTCGGCCGGTAACATCTTCTTACCCTTTGCTTGTCTCGGATCTGGGAAGCCATAAGCGTAAGGCGGCCACTCCCCTTGTGCCTTGATTTGACTCCTGCGGTCGGGACGCCATCACTGGTCTTGGGAGGGGACCTCTCCCCTCTGATTTTGTTAGACCGCCCAGATCGTGGGATCTGGTGATTAATCTTGGTGCCAGGGTTTGTTTTCATTCTGATTTTTCAGCATCTTCAAATATTGTGGTGGATTGCATGTTTATTGGCAGATCTTTGACGCCAAACTGGTTTTCTTCAGTGAAATTGATTTCTCTGCATTTGGGTGTTTTTGCCCCGGCTGGATCTGTTTCTTGGGTACGTTTTTATGCTTCTGTTGTGAGCTTGCCTACTTTTACTGTTGTGGATAAATTTCTTGTTGATGGTAGAGCTCAGTTGGGAATTTTTACCCCTGAGATTCCCAGTTCAGATGTTTTATCTCTAGATCCTGTTTATGTTCCAAGTTTTCCGGTGAACTTGTGCTCGTCGGTGGGATCTCGGCGAGGAACTTTGTTTCCTCGAAGTGGCGTCGTGCAGGCGTCCTCCAACGCCTCGGGGTCTGTTTGGGGGTATTCTAGGTATTCTCCCCCAAATGTCCCAAATGTAACTAATATGCATAGTGAGGACTTTGGTGAGCTGGATGATAATTTAAAGGGTGATTTCGTAACTTTGACTGGGCTGGACTGTTCACCCACTCACTCTGTCTCATCCGACTTTAATGCCGCCTCTCCTGTTTCACTCGCGGTTGATTTTTGCAATTTTTTTTAATTGCTCCACACCATCCTTTTTGTCAGATAATTCTAACGAAAACCATTTTGAGCCCCTTGAGAAGCGGGACCAGTCTTATAACATTAATTCCTTGACTGCGTTTTCGTGTGAGAGAGTAAATGAGGATTTTGACAGGGCGGGAAATAAGAGTTGCTTGGGTAATAATACTCTCTCCCCTGTCTCGGATTTTAATAATTCCCTAGATTATTTCAAATTTCCTTATTATCAGCATGATAATGAAGAAGCTTCTGGGAGTTTATTTTCGGTTTTCGAAACGACTGGTATACCTGTGCATGTGGGTACGCTCCCTGACACAGACATGTCGTCTGGCTCCCACCGCCTTTTTCAGTCACCCACTACTCTGTCTCCCTCTGGCTCGCGATACTTCCCCACTAGGTCGCGATTCGGGGTACTCTTGTCTTCCCCCCAACACCATACCCCCATCTCTGAGACTTCCAGAAGAATCCTTTCTCCTTCTGGTCCTGGGAGTGGCATAGTTCGGAACTCTAGGGAAGAGCTCTCCATTGGGTGGGAAAGAATTAATAGGCAAAAGGCGCGTCCGCCGTGGGTAAGCTTCTGCACTCTTCATAAAAGGTGCTTTAAATGTGGGCTGAAGGGCCACGAGAGGAAAAAATGTCGATACAAGGGTTTTTGTTTTAAATGCAAAGCCTCCTCTCACTCTGTTGCACTGTGTAAATTTTTTCAGGATATGGCTCCTAACCTTCCCCCCACTATTAAGTCTATTGGGTTGTCTCCGCAGAACCCTTTTGTTCTGGCTCCTTCTGAGGCAGTGTGCAAACAACATATGCTTTTGTCGCACAGTGCCATTATCACTACACACAACTCCAATGTGACTTTAGAAACCCTCCAGGAACATATTCGGGGACTTTGGCTAAATGCTCCTCAAGTGGAGGTCCAATCTTTCACTTCTGGAAAATTTTTATTGATTTTCCCCTCCACCAAGGACAGGAATGAAACCCTTAATCAATATGGTCCTACTCTACAGTCGATCTCAGCCTCTTTTATGCCATGGACCTCTAACTCCAATGCCATTTGCAATCTTAAAGAGGTTGGAGTTTGGATTAGACTTGAGGGTGTCCCATACTATCTTAGAAATATTGATGTCCTCAGGCATATGGTAGAGAGTTTTGCTGACCTTCTGGAAGTCGATTTGAATTGTATCTACAACTTGGGGTTCCCCAGAGTTAGAGTAAAGGTCCATCCAGGAGAGGAAGTACCTGATTGTAGATTCTTTGCCTATGGTAGATTGGTATATTCCATCAAATACCGTCAGAGCTGGGACATATGCTCTTCTTCTTCTGGTGCTGCTTCACACCAAACTGAGTCTTGGCCTTCCAAACCTCCCCCTAGGCCCTCTTCCAGTGCCTTGAACCCTATTCGGAGACAGTACAAACCTAATAGAGGTTGGAGAGGAACTAGAGGCAAAAGAAATCAAAAGATGGGCAAAAATGTATGGACCCGCCCCACCA
>JAMKQA010003980.1:0-17398 GCA_024699735.1 Posidonia australis
TGACATTAGATTTCCAATGCACGAGGGGAATATATTACATTGTATATGATATTTGATAATGATAGAATTGAGAGGATATGCATGAGAAGGCCATTTGCATGGCATTGTCACTAATTGCGTCGTAACCATGCCAACGCCGTGACAGGAGACAAAAGCAAGAATGAATGGCAATTTGTGACGAAGACAACACCTCGCACAAAAGGTAAGAATGGATTAATAAAAATGAAATAGAAAATGGGATGGATCGGAATCTGCCAAATGGTCCACGTAACGACCCGTTGGTGTCTCTCATTGTGTTCGGTGGGAAATAAAAATCGCAACAGCATGGCCCGAGACATTCCATGGGGTCCGACATGGATAGAAATATTCTAAATGCAGTAATAGATGACCCTGCAATTACGACCGATTATCTGCAAGTGAAGAGAAAAGGTATAATTACTGGACCTGTCAATTCTTGACACGACACGATTACACAAAACGACACGATAATACGATAAAATTTAGTTATAATTTTTTTTTAATTATTTTAAAATATTTATGTAATTTATGATTAATAAACATAATTTCATTCTGACACGATTATCACCTGTTTAACACGATTGGAACTGATTAAACCCAATTAATACATGTTTAACATTAATAATAGATTATTAAACATATTATTATCAAATTGAATACAAATATATTTTATATATGTTTAAAATTATTGTATTATTAGTGATCAAGTATAATTTTTCCATAATATAAGAAATATTTGTAAAAAAATGGTAGACACGATAACACGATAAGTCTGACACGATAAATACACGATACGATCCAATTGACAGGTCTAATAATTACCAGATCCGAAACGACAGTCAGATTTCTAAGAACAACTACCCAGAAGTAGATTCCCACCAAAGCTGAAAATCTTTGGAGTCATTTCCAAACTCTATTGAAACAAAAGCAGATCTTAATTATCTTAGACCAAATTTTAGTTCAAAACTGATATTCATTGGATTTATGAACTTCCCGAAGAAGCCGAGTTGTTGAGGATCCACTTACACAAGTTCTATGAGAGGGAGGGAGGAAGGAATACATGCCATAATGTCAATATATGAAATCATGTATCATAAAATCGTATCTCACCAAGGATAACTTCTCTTGAAGGAGCGAAGAATAATTTTCATAAACGTTAAAAAATTCAATGATTTGATTTTTTTTTTTTATGATAAGCTTTTCATCTGATGTTAACTTTGATGCAGTCAAATCAAATTCCTGACAAGAGCTAGCTTTAGACAAAAAAAAGTTTATCATCGCCTATTGGACATCCATCTGAAAGATTACAAATACTAGATGAATCCTCCAAGATTCTCCTAACTCAGAAAAGCATCAACAAAGAAGGCACGACTCTAAACCAGCTTCTATCATCAGATCATTTTTCCTCTCTTTTCCAGCTTATATAAATTTTGAATTTGGTTTAATTTCTAAATTGTATAAGAGATAGTAAGTTCAGCTAACTTCCACCTGATTTGCTTATGAATAACGAATAAGCATCAAAACCAAAATGAAGCCAAACTTTCTCAAACTCAGGTTCAGCTCATGATGGATCCAGCATTCAAACAAGTTAAATTTTAACATGTTCATCTTTCTTTGAGATCAACTTCGTGTGAAGTTGAAATTTAATCAAGAGTTAAAATTCAATTCAAACACAACTTCAAAAGGAAAAAAAACATAACTACATGGACAATCAATCAAAGCCGACTCTAGGGTCACTTCCAGCTTCAAGGACAGGCTTCACATCAGTTTTTTCTAAACTCCCGTTCCCGTTTTTTCCCTTCTAAACTTAAATTTGGTGGTACTGGTAGTTTTCTTTTATTAGTAGAAATAAAGAAATAGTTGGACATTGCTTACCATAAAAGAGAAACTTAAGAACACAATATTATTTCATTGCAATGAACATCATTCCTTTCCATAAGTTAGCACTGCAGGCTGCCGCCTTCATGGAATCATAAACCAATAAGAACTGCAACCAGCATTACGCCATCTGAAAGACATTTCATAAATATTAGTGTTTCAAAGTTCTGCAAAAACAGAGAGAGAGAGAGAGACAAAGAGAGAGAGAGAGAGCCTGTTCCATATGGCCTATGAGACGTGGTAGAGGTTGTTTGGAAACTGTTTTCACGAAACAAAATCAGCTGATACCACTAAAGCTTTTTATGTACTTGAGAGCCTCCTCTTCCATATCCACTAGAAGGCCACAGAAGATTACTATATTAGGAACCTCTTCTTTAAATGTGAATCGGAATTCCTTCCACTGATTCTCATTGTCTCTATTGTTTCTAGCCAATTGAGGAACCTTGGCAAGGACATTAAATCCTTTGGAATCAACAGCATGAATCAATGCATCCTTCAAACACAAACATCACAACAAATTAAAAACTACAAAAATTTCATAAAAATTAAAGTAGCTAACTACAAACAACCTCGAGTTGTGGAAGTTCAACTTGGGGAATGCAATGATTAACTGTTTACATGGGAGGATCGTGCATTATTTTTCTTTCATATTGATTAACTAGATGAGTGATTGATCTACTAATGAAGCTCCAACGGGCATGATACAGTTTTAAGTGAAAGCATCTTGAGGATATGAGAAGATCATAAAGTTACACGACTTACTCTTGCATTTACATTGAAGTGTACAAGACAAAGAAGCATCAAGGCACGCCGTCTTGCCTCATTTTGATTGATTCCATCAATTAGCTTCTGAGATAGTGGTGCTAGAAAAAAAGGGTAAATAAGCAGGCAAAAGGATCAGCAATTGAGAGGATAACTTTTATGCATTCATGTGATCGACTTGGATGCCAATGGTTAATTTCAGAAGCCAAAACAAGTAAGCACCAAAAGTGACAAAATACTAGTTGTAATGCTGATATCCTCTGGAAGAAAACCACAAATGACTAATTGAAAATCCCACCTAATACATCAGCTTTAGATATTTGAAATTCATTTGGTTCCACTTCATGAACGTCTCCGCTGCCATCGATATAAGAGCACGATCTGCGGAGAAAGTTAGCAATTTTTTTGTCATATCTGGAATGAAACCGACCAGATAAGCACATCAAGTGCCCACACCTCAACATTGTTAATTTACATATAAAAGAAAATATATTTTCCTAAGCTCGAATTTATATGTACTTTTTTATCAGTATTTGAACTCATGCATAGTAAAGAAATATGGATTGAAGTTGTGTTAGGCAGAGACAAACTTGTAAGCTGACCCACTAAATCCAAGTAAATCAGCTATGTCAAGCCATCTTGATATCCATGAACACTTAAGTCCACGTCTGTAGAATTCAGTTTTAATTCCTCTAAGAAAGGAAAAAATGGCTAAGCTACTTGTAATAGACGAGACTTTTATTTCTAACATGCTTTAGTCAGATTAGCATGTAGGTCCTTTCCTAGCCAAACCAAGTTTAGACACCAGACTAACTAACAAGTACAACACATTGATCCTGTTATCTGAACCCACTTCAGACTTTTCTCAAGTGTTTCCATCTCCAACAGGCTTGTGCACTGCGATAAAATCATCTGTGAGAAGTCTTTTGAAAGGGTGTGTTGTTTGATTTTGATCCATGATGTCATCAAGCGCCCTACTCAGCCATAAGGACAGAACCTTGCAATAAATTGACGATCTTATAGACTTCATCTAATGTTGTCAATATCCATCACCGAGGGAGAAGAAAGTTAGGAACAATTGATGGCCACATGATTTGCCTCTACTCCCAGAATTCATTAAAAAGGATAAAAAATATTATTGGCAATATAAATTGTTGGAAGAAAACCAAAATGAACCCATTTAATAGTTTTGAAACCCTCAAAATCGCCATTTAACCAACCAAATTTTCTCCTTGTTGAAACACTTTTTGAAGTGATCACTGAACCACTTGCTGACATCGTTTTTGCGGCAAATATCAATCCTTTTCTCAATAAGCTTCGTGATGAAGTCGATTGTCCTTCTCTAGTTGGTCAATTTGTGACCCATCTCATAATCTACAAATCCACCAACCAAAGGTTATTTCCAACTAGTTTCAAGACTGATCTCACCGTCCAAGATACGAACCTGCTTACTGGTGCTGATTAAGCACTTCTCTAGAACAACAAGTTTATCTTGAATTTATGCAGACCAAGGAGCCTATATAGGTGTGGTGCTTTGGCAAGGAAAAGTTCAAAGTTGTGGCAATGACCACAAGAAGACTGTTGGTGGATTGAAAAGAAACTCTTGTCACAGTTTCAAGCCAGGTGCCCAGTGCAACAACTAATGCAATGGACTATATGATGTCTTTTCCCACACACAATGTCCCTATTCTTGGCATTACAAACAGCTAACATTGTTTTTTCACTTCTATATATCCTCCATTATTTTCTCGTCTCCATTCATCATCTAGTGATTGCCTTGCCATCTTTGGTGGTCTTTTTCTCTCGTACTTTTGTTGCTCATGCTTCTGTTGGTTGTACCCATGTGTTTACCCAAAACTAAATGATTATTAATTGTGTATCTGGATTAGCAGGTTGATGGGTGAATAATGTTTGACCAAAACCCACTAAATTTATGTCATTTTTTATCATATTGGGTTGAAAGATCTAGCTAAACAGCTAAAACTTCAATGATGGCACCTCAATCCCACTGAATGGAGTTAGCAAGATGTCTTAATCCTACAATGCGTTCACCCTTTTTGCTACAATTTTTTGGGTACACCAAAAAAGAAAGAAAAGGAATACATTGATCTCTAAAGAAGATGTCCTGTCCTGCACAGCTCCTTTATCATGCATTCCAAGTCTGGGGGCAAGATTTGGACATTCCTTTAGGGCTTGGTACAAGTTCTCTTTGTGCAAACTTACTTTAATTGGGAAGTTGATGTTGATTTCTAGAGAATCCATAATCTGCCTTAAAGTTTGTAATAAAGGCTCATGGAAACTTTGTTATCAAATAGTCTTTTCATACATATGTAAAGTATGGGATGAGGTACATGACATCCACCCTGAACTATTAACATGACTTGGCAATTTAACCAAAGGACCAGTATTCACCTTCTTTAACCTCAGGAAATTTCATAATGTTACAAGCAAAGTTCAAATAAAATGTTGTTATTCATGGGGTAAAAATTGGCTGGGGTTAGTGATTCAATGGGTTGAGTTCGTTTGATACTGGCTCGTGCTTAGTGTGGGTTGGACCCATGTTAACATATAGGATATCTTTTACATAATATTTAATATGATATAATGCATAAAGAGAAAAACTTTTCGGTAATATGGTTGACTTGGGAGGCTCAAGTGTAGAAGAGGCTTTCAGTTCCACAACTTGCAACTTATACTTGTCTTTAAAATTGTTTGATGAATTTTTGTAAAGAATCTCTTCAAGATGGACCAGCCCAGCCCATCTAACAAAACAGACTATCTGACACTCCAGCCCATGCAAGAATTGGGCAGGGTTTGGGTTAACCTTAGATCAACGGGCTGGGCTGGGTTAGGCTAAGGAAAACTCAATCAGCCTGTTTACACCAGCAGTTGTATCACATTTATAGTTTTTTGATTTATTGGAGAACTAAATTATAACTGTAAGTATTTTTCGGTAAGGAGAAAAGGCAAAAAACCCAATGCACATGGCTCCCCCTTGAAGTACCACATCTTCCCTTTAATACATGCCCATTTAGTGAAGTCAGCATTATTTTTGAATTATATATCCTAAAGACAGAAGACAGGTTGTATTTTTATAAACTGAGAGAAATCTCACCTGACATGGAACCTATAAACTGCATATTTGTCACTCTCATTGAGTACCTCTTGAAGATTTCTGCTTATGGATCTACAGCTGGTATCAGCAGAACTTAGTATACTAGACACTGCATAACTGGCCTCGCTGATTGTTTTATATTCTGATAATATGGCTTCTTTAAGAATGTCTTCAGCACTCTGAACCTGCAAGCAGAAACGATAAAGAAAGAACTGATTAGTCAGTAATTTCAAAAAAAATCATCACTATCAAAGGTGTATTGCTTCTATTACAAACTGTGCCAATGGACATTTTAACAGTGAATACCAGCCCAGTCAGTGATTATATGTATTGACAGCCCAAAATATAATGCCGCTATGTGAAAGTGACAGGTATACGAGTGTATTGGTGATTTAATAACCTTGACAAATGCTGATAATCTGATACAACTAAGTTATATCATAGTGTAAAAGGTGTTCATGACAATGGTCACTTGATAAAGAACATACAATCAACATTTTTTGCACGAGGGAATAGAAATCTGTAATTTGATTCTCTAACAGGCTTCATTAAAGCAAACGGTTTCTATCATTAAGATTTCAAAACTGACCTTCTCGTCTGCAAGGCGTATAACATCTCCAGCAAAGGCAACTCGAGCTGGAGCCTGCATCATGCAAGATTATCTAGCCATTGTCAAGATTAGTATTTATCCACTATTGCCATAAAAGAAAATAATTACAATGGGAAAGATGTGGGTAGATTATGTCCTAAATAATGAGTTAACTCCATGTATTTACAGCATTTAGGTCCTGTCACTGAATACTTTGCTCAGTAAAGATGGGATGCCATCAAGATATGATGAATAAACCATCGCAAAAGCCAACAATGCTCCGAAGAGCAGGCATTGGAGCAGATAGGCAAGAAACTTATCAAAAGTATCTCAACCCAACAAAACAATTGGACATATATTTTTTATACAATGACCTTTGGACATTTTTTCTTTTTAGTTTATGGGTTAAAAGGATGATCCATCTCCAAAATAATCCTCTTGGTTGAATGTATTCTCAAATTTTGTAGGTACCATTATGGTGTCATGCTCTAGGATCTTAGACAGGAAAAAAATAAAAATTAGAGTGTACACTGTTGGTATGATATAAAAGAGATCAGAGAAATAAGGAGGTAAGTTTTACCCTTCAGAGAGCAGAGATCTACCTCTATATGACCTTATGAGGTTATAGGACAAAGTAATATAAAGTAAAGAAGACTAACCTTGTTTAGTGATCTAAGTAGCCCAAGTAATGGGCCTGGAATAGGGCTGCGAACAGAAAGTGATGCACGCTCATCAATTATAGTATTCTGCAAAATAGATAATTGAATGACCTTAAGCATGCTTGCAGTAAGTACCAAAAACATGCATGTTCTGTAGTACATGCAACTATGCAAATGCTATCTCTAACAGATAATTCTGGTAATTGAGTATAAGAATGTAAAGGCAACAAAGTGACTAGTGGACAGGAAAGTTCTGATCCCAATTGTGTGATAATAAATAGTATTAGATTCAGTCCTACAACTCAGTGGGATCTGATGTCTTAATTGTAGCTATTTCTAACCATCTCATCAGATAAGTAGAGGATTCATTAAACTGTTAAACATTATTCTAACATAATGTGATGTGCTGCCAATCCAATAAAGGGTAACCCACCCAACAGTAACATAACATCCAAACAACTACCAAATGTTTTTCTTCTTCATGATATACGAGAATGACATTTAAGTTGCACTACCATGTTATGAAGACTGTTTGAGCCTCTCACTCAAATGCTTTCTATTTAGTCATGAAGCCCCAATTGCACTCGTGTTAATTCTACGTTGTTGTGGCAAAAAATCAGACTAACAGTTTTTAACATATACACATAGGAAATAGCTTAGTTAAAGAGAAATACTCTGTTGAAAGGATAATGAGAGCCACAGTTGTAAGATTGTTAAAACAAATGAGCCCACCCTCTCTGTAGGCGTACCCAATCAAGTGATCAACAACGTAAATCTCATGTCCCTGTTCTAATGTGTAGTTGCTGAAAACGGTTAATTCAGAAATTTATAGAACAGGATAAGCAAAAAGAATAGAATGTTGCGGCAACAGTGCCTGGTGCAACATTTTTTTTTTTTCTCTCTTTGTTGAAACTCAAAAGAAGCAACCATTCAAGATCCAATACCATGTTGTGCAAGTCTTTCTCTAGAACCCAGATGTATGGTTTCCCCTTCTTGATCAAGCACTTAACCTTTGAGCTGTGAATTTCATCCTTGCTGCAATAGTACCAACAACGAACATGAGATCGATTAAAATTTGACATTATCATATAAGACAGGTCAGCAAGTATGCTGCAAAATTTCTTCTTTGACAAAGCACACCACAACATCCCTTCATGGACCCCAATGGTGTCGGGATCTTCCACCATAGTGGTGGTCATGGTTTCGACCCACAAGGGTGATCTTTTCTTTTCTTTTCTTTTTCAAACATTATGAAACTCTGTTGAATTCTGTCATTAATCACATATCAACAACTAAAAACATCTCGGTTGATATACAGGTTGAGCAACTGTATTCTGCACCAACCAATGTAACAGACAACTGAAGTAATAACCACTCAGCCACACTGAGTTTTCAGCATAGACATTGACAAAACCTTGCACGAGATATACATTACCTTCCCTTGGCATCTGCCTTGATAGTGTGAAGAAGAGCCTGGCAGTTGGCAGCCAAGATGTTCTGCAAGTGAGAGCAGATCACACTCAATCCATCAAACAACAATCAAGAAACGCTAGACACCTACGAAACTAAACCTTGCATCTCTCAGCGACTGAAAACACTTCAATCTTGTTGCTTCCACGCATCCTGGTCCTCCTCTGGTGGCGGGGAATCCTGTGTGCTTCGCGACGCTGGGAGAAACAAAGACGCACGAGACCTGTTCGATGAAATGTGGCACCTGGAAATATAGAGACTGGGTTCTGGGGTTTCCGTTTCGGGGTCTCGGGATGTGCGAGGCACTAGTCGCAACTCGGTCGGAGGTTCGCTTAATTAAAAGGAGTCTCTTCTAAAATCTCTTGTGAATTTTATTATATATTATTTATAAAAAAAATTAAATCATAAATATTGATTTAATATATTTAAAATAGATGTAGATAAAAATTAAAATTAATCGAGACTTCTAATTTTATGATTTAACTTACACAAATTCGTCGATTTCTTGTTAATCGACAAAAATCGAATTTCATGAATACCTTGTTTCTTAAGATATATTTATCAAAATGACTTGATTTTTTGATTATAAATATCATAGAAAATGTAGAACATAACTACCATTTGAATTTCACATTTGATAGATAGATTTTAAGATATAATAATAAATTCATGACTTATAAGTTTATTTTTATATGAAAAATTTTATTTATTTATGCTACCTAACATTAAAATTTCAGAAACAGTTGATATTTGATATATTGGATCTAAATATAATAGAGAGTATATCCTACGGTTGGAATTTTAATATTATCTACGAATTATGAAAATGATATGGGAGTTAAATTTATATAAAATGAGTCCAGAGACTCTCTTATTTAAAGTGAGCTCCTTCTTAAACCTATTGAATATTTCATTACATATTTGATCACATGAAAAATCTAAACATTAAATATTGATCTAAATTGTCTACAAAGACTATAGATCAAAAATCAAGTCAATACAATACTTTTAGCTTAATATCTTGACTTACAAAAAATATGATTTTATGAATAAATTATTTATTGATTTATAAATTTCAAAATTACTTCATTTTTAAATGATAAATATCATAATGAATGTAGATCAAATCCACAATTTGGATTTCACATCTAATGAATGGATTTTAAGATATGTATATAAATTCATGATTCATAGATTTATTTTTATTTAGAAATTTTTAGCTACCTATGATGTCTATAATTGAAATTTCAAAATTAATCGATTTTTTGTATGTTGATTTTGACATAGATTATATCCTACGGTTAGAAATTAATATCACTTACAGATTATGAAAATGACATTGAAACGTAATTTTATATTATTGAGTCCTTAAGTTTATTCTATCTTTTCCCTATATATATAGATACATGGTAATAAATTTGGGGATCGAAATTATCCATTTCTTGTACTCTGTTTATTTTAATTAATGTGTTCCGAGTGTTCAATTCAAAATAGAAAAAATTGGCTGCATATATGATGAAACATGCTTCTTCCTTTCTTTTCTTTTCTTTTTAAAGATAAAAATTCTTCTTCTTCTTTCTTCAAAATAGAAAATCAAAATATATAGAGATCTAATCCACATAATGATGTGAAACGTATTAAATTTCCAGAGCTTTTTAATTGTTTTTACAGTTGAATAAAGATGAGATTAATGTGTAACATTTTGTACAAAGTCAAGACATTAAGACGAAGGAGTATAACTATCAGATGGTATAGAAATTTTAATCTCATAGATTTTGTAGTGGATTAATAAATCTCTAAGGTCAATTTTTAAAAAAAATACAATAAAAAAACATAGAACGCAGAACTACACATGCACGTTGCACTCGAACCTAGTTTAAATTATTATTTCGTCTTAAATTTAAACACATAGCAATGAAATTTTGTTTTAATGCCACGGCATGGAAACCCATTCCCCTACCAAAACTTACAACCAAAAGGTGGCGGAAGGATAAAACATTCTAGTAGTTAATTTAATGCAAATAAAATATCATTTTAGTAGTGTTGTGACCAAATAAAACAAAAGGAGTGCTATTATCATTTCATTGTCGCATAGATTTTATTCATAAGTTAATCTAATGCATGTAGCAAACTTGGTTAAATTTGTTACGTCATTCCTTTTAATCTTTCTTTTCTTGTGGTAGGGGTGTGTAATTTAAGTTAGGAGAAGATGGCCTCTTTAAAGAGTAGTTTTCCATGAAATAAGGATTCCATACAGGTAGGAATTGTGATTCCATCCTCCCTCCATCCCTTGACCTAATTATTTCTTTCTAGAATAGAATCAAATAAATCAACGTTTCATTTGTAAATAGTAAAAAAAAAATTCATTTCATTTATATTTAAGCAGACACATACATATGATGGAATACCCTTGTGGTTACTTATCAAGCTAATTTCACTTTTTAAGGATAATATTTCAAATAATAATTCAACATTCCATTCCATCTTAGATTTAAGCATGTGATGTAACCAATATATGAATAAAATAGGATTCCATTATCATCAAATATCTATAGTTACTGGAAGATTTCTAAATAACTTGTTGGTCTATTAAAAAATATACCAATAACAAGAAATACAATAACTTGTTGGTCTATCAATTAATGATGTTCTCCTAATCTTCATCTTCAACTTATAATGTAAAAATATATTGGTAATGATTATTGATTCCTCTAGTTATACTTTGTCAGAATTAATTTCGAATTTTTGTATACCATTAGAAGAGTATGTTTTCTCTTCTAAAACTATCAAGAACTTCAACTTTACTTCCTTTTTTTTTCTTTTTCTTCCTTCTTTAATCTCATTTGTCTATATCTACATCTATACTATATTACTGATTGTCACTTTAAAAAGAAAGGAAAGTCATACCACCTAAGCAATGATTATTAAATATTTATAATAATATACTTATTAATATTATTGAATGCAAGTAGAGAATTTATATTCAATGCTTTAAACATCCTTTAATATATCTTTTTTGTTTTGGACAATCAATTAGAAAATTTTCATATAAAATTTTTTTACATATGTTTTTTAAGTACTTCAATAAATTAAAACTCTTACAAAAAGATAATTTTTGATTATTTATATTTTATTTAACTTAAAGAAATAAATTTCGTATCTTTTTTCTGATTATGTTCATATATATAAGGTAAAATCATCTTATGTTTCATATATATCTAATTTGGATTAATTTATTTATTTCAATCTCTAAGGATCTTAATGAACCAATTGATAAATATAATTACTATTAGTTAAATCTTATAAATTATCACTTTGAGAAGGAAAGAAAGGCATACCACCTAAGTAATGACAAATAAAGATTTTTAATAATACGCTTATTAATTTAGTTGAATATATGTACATAATTTATATTCAATGTCACAAACATCTTTACATATATCTTTTTCTGTTTTGAACAATCAACTATAAAAATAAGCAAGTAAAATCAATTTGGAAAGTACACTTTTTTTAGTTATTCTCAACAAATCTATGAGTATCTTTGGAATATATCTTTTGACTTTCCATTTTTTAAGTTTGTTATAAAATTAAAATACATGTATGCATTATCCATTAATTACATTTAAGAGTAATATTCCTTATTCATTCTCTTTAACATCATTTCATATATGGTCTTGTTAGATTTTGGAATTTTCATAACTTATATTAGTTAATATTATAATAAGAGAACCTCAATTGTTATTGCTATTTGTTTGTTTTTTTTGGAAACGGTTATTAATATATATTACAATCAAACACTTGGTTATGAGACCAACACCAAGTGATGTAATATATATGATGTCCGTGGGAGTCGAACTCTCGAGTTCTCGTATAACCACAAAGAGGTTTCACCACTAGACCAAGTGGCTGTAGACTATTACTATTTGTTTGTGACGTTGAATTTATATTGAATACTGTGAATATCTTTATATATAGCTTTACATATAAAAATATCACATCAAATTTTTTACATATATTTTTTAAGTATTGAATAAATAAAAACTCTAATAAAGAGACAATATTTGATTATTTATATTTTATTTACCATAAAGAAATAAATTCTATATATCTTTTTAGATTAGGATCCTACATATAAGACAAAATCATCCTATATATAAAATTGAAATACATATATGCATTATCCATTAATTACATTTAAGAGAAATATTACTTATTTATGTCCATTTTATCCTATTTATTCTCCTTCTTAACATTATTTCATATATGGTTTTGTTAGACTTTTGAGTTTCCATAACTTATATTTGTTAATACCATAATAAGTGAACCTCAATTATCAATAGATGAGAATAGTGTTAGCATTAAATAAAAATATTACTTACTGACAATGTTAATCTTCTTATATTTCTAAATCACTTATAACTCAATAATTCATATTAGTTCATCTAAACTAATTTTTAAATTTTCCTTATAATATTATGCATCTATTTATAAAATATACTTGATTATTATTCCAATTGTTTATTCCACTTATTTGGTTTTCCTTCTATCTATACTCCTTTAGAAAATAATAGTTTTGTATTTAATGATTTTATGTGAATGTTACGTGACTTTAGTACGTATTGAGAGTATGACATATGACATAATTTGTGACACTTTTTTCATTTATATCAAATCAAAATATGTCATTTTATTAATCCTAATTATCACTTGGATTTTGAAGGTCCATTAAAATTCATTGTAACTAATTATATTGATATATCACCTGTAAGTGAAGCTTTTAAATGTAAAATAATGTTCGAAAATAATAAACTTTTGACATTCCATAAGAAAATGCATCTTTTTTTAATAATTATCAGTCTTCTTTTATATATATATAATTTATTTTTTTATTTTTAATTGTAATGTACGTAGCTGGTCTACCAATACTAATATATTAATTCTCATTTTATAAGAAGGGAGAAGCATGTCACCTAAGCATGTCGCTTAATTATTCTTCATTATCTTACTAATCAACATAACTATTTTTTCACCCTTCTTATATCTAAAATAACCTTAACCTCTTCACAATACTCTGATACCAATCCTAATATTTTTTTCACATTTATTTTTTTAATTATATATTTACAAATTATTATTTAATAGTTGATAATAGACATAGGTAGATAAATTGTGCACTTACTAATACCAAATATTGATCTAATAGTGCTAATTGAGTGTCTCATCGAGATATACTAAACTTTATGATATTTGATATTATTTATTGATTTATCTAATGTGTTACGTTATTATTTGTCACTTATGAATGTGAAATGGTGAAAAATAATTATAGCACATATCTTTTACATATTAATTGTCATTACACATTATATGCATGATTATATTATTTATAACATTAATGTGATGCAACACATTCTTACTTCTACATTCAATTTCTCATCACTCCAAACAATAAATCTATTCTAAAAAATTATTAGTGTTAGGATAGTTTCTTAGAATAAGACAACCTTGAGAAAAAACTTAACATCTTAAAAATCAGAACAATATAGTATTATTATGGTAGAAGTATTTACAAACTAAGTTCTCACATGACCACATGAAAACTATGCTTTCTTGAGCATTTTGGAGATCTATTTTTATTATTAATTTTAAAGTTAGATCACTTCTTGTTGTCATTATATATTTAATTTTAGTTGATTTTATTTTCATCTCAAAATCTTAGAAAAGAACGAACAACATATACATGTTATGTTTTCCTTTTCCATATTTTTGTTTTGACCACAAATGGATAGCTTTTGGTCCAAAAAACTTAAGAATTTATTAATAAGGGATATTCCACTTATAATCACATATGTAGTCTGATATCTTAGTAATAAATTTTAAAAATTATTCAATTAATTATCATTTTCAAAACTTATTAATTTAACTAGACCTCCAATTTTCTAAGAGATATACTATTAATAGACTTGATTTTACAAGTACTTAAATTTAGTAACCACAAAACATGTAATGCATAATTTTATATATGTTCAAGTATTATATTTAATATCACCCAAGAAAGAATATATTTTTTATCAAAATAATTTTCTTAACTAAATTCTTAAACAAGCAAACCACATGTTAGTTCACTAGCATATACACAAGTGAGCTATTTTACATAATAATTATTTATTTTATTTTTGATAAGAAATAACTATTTGTTTTATTTGTTTTGTGTTCGTATATGACTTTTTGGATTATGCATTTTAAAATTTATAATATGCATGTAACCAATGTATCAATTATAATAAATAGTGATTGAGATATTTTTCATTTGAATTTTGAAGCAATGTAGAAAACTAAAAAATTCATATTTTGTTCTTAGAAATATATGTTCTTTTCTACAATATTAGTTTTCTCTCTTAAGTAAAAAAAAAAAAACTTTTAAGCTAATATTTGTTATTTCAAAATAACTTTACTTTCTACAATGGTGTTAATAGTGATGTTAGAGGTTATAGTAAGTAGGTGGGGTTTTAGGAGTCTAAGTTAAAGAACATAGGAATAAGAGGACGTAACTTAAGGGACACATTCAAAATTCTATAAAAATTATAAAAAACTAATGTCATATGAGTCACATGATCATTTGTTCTAAATGTCGATGTGCGAAAGGTCAAATGTACAGTAACATAAGTTGAGAGGTTATATTTATTACATTGTAATACACATAGTAGCCTTATTAGAATAAAAATATAAAAAACTAATATCATGTAAATCACATGATCACTTGTTCTAAACGCTAATTAGCAAAAGGTCAAAATCTAAAATAACTTGAATAAAAAGTAATCAATTCTTTATAAGTCATGTGATTGTTTTGAACGTCGTCGAGCAAAAAGTTAAAATGTAAAATAACATAAGTTGAGAAGCTTTTTCTTTATTGACAAGGAACTTGGCAAGCTTGGCCCATCAGTAAACCTTAGATCAGGCAATACCTCACAACTACCTGAATCGAGAAGTCTAAGCAAACAACCTAGGCAGGAAATGATATAAGTTGAGGAGCTATTTTATAACATTGAAATGTTTAAAGTAGCATTATTAGAAATGAAGAAAGTTCTTAGTAATAAAATATAATTTACTAACTTTTTTACTTACATTTTAAGTCACGATTATAAGAAGTAAAAACAAAATAGGAGCCATTACCAAGTTCATGTGGATAATTTTAGAATTCCTTCCTCACTCAAACCTTTTCTATAATTTTGTCTTATTAGAACGTTTAATTATCAAATTTCATATTTTCAATCTACATTCTTCGATCACCTTCATCTCTCTATTCCACAATTCTCTCTAGAATTTTCTATTGTGTTGAACAAGTTTCTTTTCCTCTATAAATTCTAACAATATTTTCTCACTATATAGCTAACTAAGTAAGTCATCATTTATTAAAACCACATCAAATTAACTTCACTCCTACTTTACTTGTATCTTTTACCAACTTATTAATATACAATAAACATCTAAAAAAAAAAAATACATGACGTCATGGACTTTTCATTTAATATATTTCAATTATGCTAATTAATATTTCAACAGTGACGAGTCCTTAATAACATTTTAAACCTTTATCGTAGATGAATTCATAAGTTAGTCGAATGATGTCAGGATACGAAAGATTTAGTTAAGTTATGATGAGTTATATATCTTTTAACATCAAAGTTAGGATAACATATATATAGATATCCTATTGTCGCATTTCCAAGAGTTAATTCAGGATAAGAAACTTTGAGGCATCCTGTCACGTCCTAAATTTTCCACAATAATTTAAACAAATTAAATTACGGGAAAATTAAAGCTAAACAGTAAATATCAAACTACCAGGAACCTGTGTATGTGGCTAAGGGACTCCGATATATATGCACTACGCTAAACCAGTCGCATGTTTACACCTGTAAACTAAAACCACAAGAAAAACGCATGAGTGACCAAAGTCACCCAGTACGCACCCCACGAAAACCACGGAAAACAAAACTATAATCATCTTCCCTTTTAAATTCCTTTCGCAAACCATTTTCTCAAAACCTCATAAATCAGGTCTACACCGGCCAAAACCATAAATCAAGGCTCTATTAGCCCAAAGCCACAAGCAAAGGCCCTCAATGGCCAAAACCACACACAGTGAGTCGGGAAACCCGGCGCCAGGCAACCTAACTCTGGCCACACACAGTCCACTGAGGAGCAACCCTAGCGTTCTGTACTGCCACGGTGACAGCCACCCTGTGCAGGAGCGTTCACTGTCCCGCGATTCCTCTCTCTCAGGAGAACCCTCAAAAGCCAACCCCTCTCTCGGAAGGTTGTCCTGTCTCTCAAGACATTACTTGCTACGGGGCACGTGTCCCACCCGCACTGGCCACCACAGGGTACGCCTCCTCACTGCGTCCTCCACACACGGTGCTCAAGAGGGAGTATCAAACCTCCACATCCGACAATACCCGAGCCTCAGTGCTCACAGCGACAGCAGGAGTATCATACCTTCTCGTCATGTCACAAGACACCTCAACCCACGGACCACGACCCTAGCCTTGAAACGACAGTCAAGGAGTCTCATACCTCTAGGACCCGACGCCTCTCAGCCTCAGGTATCTCGATCCCCGACCTCAACTAAGGAGTTGTGCCCGACCACCCGAGAATGTCGTCACATTCCCTGGTCTAGACAACACGGTCCCACACTGTCTCGGCCCGTAAATAGAAAACCAGGAAAACACTTTCCAAAACAGGCCAACTATTTCCTTGAAATCCATTTTCCAAACTATTTTCATATCTTTTGAAAACTCTTCCAAAACCTCGGTGTAACCATGCCGGCGAGGAGGTTCCGCAAACGAATGCGAAATCGGTCGGCAAAATCACGTCGAAAAAGCAAAATAAAACGGAGTCGCCACC